>JANVCC010000033.1:17285421-17384628 GCA_025345505.1 Todiramphus chloris collaris | reverse complement strand
GCGACAACGAGGGCGGGAAGCGACAACGAGGGCGGGAAGCGACAACGAGGGCGGGAAGCGACAACGAGGGCGGGAAGCGACAACGAGGGCGGGAAGCGACAACGAGGGCTATGCGCTATGTTACTGTTTTCTTGTTCTCACCGTTTATCTGAAAGCTCTCGGGCTTGGGCGCTGGGCGAAAGCCTCTGCTTTCCTGTGGTGTTTATCTCTGATTTATGTTGCAGTGAATTGGGCAGCGAGTGCGTCTCTGTACTAGGGGCATTACATAGTGGATTTTATTACTAGGAATATTTTTGTTTTCATCTTGGGAATTTATACTGCTCCCCACTATGCTAACCTGACTACACCAGATTTTAGAACTCCAAATTGTGAGAATTCTGGACATGGTTACTACCAAAAGATCATATTATTGTTATTAATTTCTAATATCTTCACTGTGTGGCGTCAGAGTAGTCATCAGAGCAGTAACACAGGTCGGGTAGCCACCAAAACATGTAGATTGCATGCTGCTTCCCTGCGATGTTCTGTGATACGCTCTGTACACAGGAAACATGCTGCGACTGTTCAGTCTCCTCAGGCCCCCCAACTACATCTGCTGCTGCACCAGCTCCAAACCCAAGCACCACGGCTCCTCAGTCTCCGCAGGCCCCCCCAACGAGCCCTGCTGCTGCTGCTGCTCCTCCTGTTCTCAAAACAAGAGCTGCTGCTGCTCCAACTCCCACAACAAGCACTGGAGCTGTTCCAGCTCCAGCAGCAAAGCCGGCAGCTACACTGACAGCTACTGTGACCACTCCCACTCAAACTGCACCTGTACAAGTTGCTCCTGTGAAGAAAAGAAACAAAACAGCTAAGTCCAGGAACAGATCAGGGAGATGGTCCTTCTCAAGCTGAATCCGAGTATGAGTCAGAACCAGATGCAAAGCCTGATGCCACTGCAACTGGAAAGAAACACCTAACAAAAACAGATCGCCCAGTGTGGTCACATGACAATGGAGCAGGTCCTTCTAAAGCAAACCCATCACATGTGGAATCATCAGATGCAGAGGGTACCACCAAATCTTTACCTATGAAGGAGCTGAGAAATCTGAGAAAGGACTATAGCTGTCATGAAGGTGAGCCACTGATCACTTGGCTACTCCGATGCTGGGATACTGGGGCCCACACCATCAAACTGAATGTCAGAGAAGCCAGGCAGCTGGGATTCCTGGCCAGAGATGGAGGCATTGATCAAGAGCTTGCAAGAAAGAGCAACACTATCAGTCTCTGGAGAAGACTCTTGTCAGCTGTGAAATCCAGGTACCCCTATAAGGAGGACATCAATTGCTGCCCAAGCATTGAAAAAGGTATTAAGCACTTGAGAGAATTAGCTGTGCGACAGGTGATTTATGGTGATAGGCAAATAGTGAACCCTGATGCAATCCCATGCCAGCGACCCATCTTGCAGAAGTTTGTGCGGAGTGCCCCACCAGCATATTCCCACACATTGTCAACGCTGGTCTGGGGAACAGACGACGAGGTACCAACTGTGACAGAAGTAGCCAAGAGAGCACGACAGTATGAAGACAATGTCTCTGGTCCTCTACATGTCCGTGTATCAGCCCTGGAGAGATCAGTTGAAAAACTGATTGCAAAAATAGAGAGAAGGGAGAAAAGATCCTATTCTTCCCCTCAGTGGACCCGTGTTGAAGCCACTAGGAGAATGCACTCTTCTTCAAGACCAGCTAAACAGGAACAGTACATGTCACGACGTACCCTGTGGTCTCTTCTCCGTGCCTTTGGAAAGAAAATGAGCAGATGGGATGGAGAACCTACCACTGCTCTACAGGCACAAGTACTCTACTTACAAGGTAAAACAAAGAGAACAGAGAATTCTTCCAGAAGGGAGGCTGCTCCAGTCCACTATGAGCAGTCCTTTGGTCCAACTACATGGGCCTTAGGTCAAAACGTGAGTAGGGGGAATGAAAATGTGACTCCTGTAATCAATACCAATCCTGTAAATAGCGTAAATCCTGTAAATAGTATAAATTCTGTAAATAATGCAAATCCTGTCAACGGTGTAATTCCTATGATCTCCCTGTACCCTGTTAACCAGATGAACCATGTAAGCCCAGTGAACTTCACAAACCCAGTTACCAATTATTGACAATACCCTCGGAATTAGAGGGGCCCTGCCTCCAGCCAGGTGGAGGAGAGGGACAACAGAGTTTATTGGGCTGTGTGGATTCGATGGCCTGGCACGTTAGAACCACAAAAGTATAAAGCCTGAGTAGATACTGGTGCACAGTGCACCCTATTGCCATTGAATCATCAAGGGACTGAATCTGTTGCCATTACTGGAGTAACAGCAGGATCTCAAGAACTGACTGTAGTAGATGCTGAAGTGAGTCTAACTGGGAATAAATGGGAAAAGCACTCTATAGTGACTGGTCCAGATGCTCCGTGCATCCTTGGCATAGACTTCCTCAAGGAAGGGTATTATAAGGACCCAAAAGGGTATTGATGGGTCTTTGGTATAGCAGCTGTAGAGACTGAAGGCAAGAAACAGCTGACTGTCCTGCCTAACCTTTCAGAGGAGTCTGCCGTTGTGGGTAAGATGAGAGTTGAGGATCAAAAGGTGCCAATTGCTACTGGAACGGTGCATCGACGACAATATTGCACCAACCGAGACTCTGTAGCTCCTATCCAGAAGCTGATCCGTCAACTAGAGAGTCGAGGGGTGGTCAGCAAAACTCACTCACCCTTTAACAGTCCTATATGGCCAGTGCGGAAATCTAACGGGGAATGGAGATTAACAGTGGACTTTCGTGGCCTGAACAAGGTTACGCCAGCAATGAGTGCTGCCATGCCGGACGTGTTGGAACTCCAGTATGAACTGGAGTCCAAGGCCGCTAAGTGGTATGCTACCAGAGACATTGCTAATGCATTTTTCTCTATTCCAATAGCACCAGAGTGTGGGCCTCAGTTTGCTTTCACCTGGAGAGGTGTCCAATACACCTGGAATCGACTGCCCCAGAGGTGGAAACACAGCCCTCCCGTTTGCCATGGACTGATCCACACTGCACTGGAGAAAGGTGGAGCTCCAGAACACCTGCAATACACTGATGACATCATTGTGTGGGGTAATGCAGCAGCAGAAGTTTTTGAGAAAGGTAAGAAAACAATTGAAATCCTATTAGACACTGGTTTTGCCATAAAAAGAAGCAAGGTCAAGGGACCTGCACGAGAGATCCAGTTTTTGGGAATCAAATGGCAAGATGGGCGTCGCCAGATCCCAATGGATGTGCAATATGCTCTGTTTACTGATGGATCTGCTGTCTCGTAGGAAACCATCAGAAGTAGAAAGCTGCTGTTTGGAGTCCCACACAAGGAGTAGCAGAAGCAGCTGAGGGAGCAGGTGAATCAAATCAGTTTGCGGAGGTAAAAGCCATCCAACTGGCCTTAGATATTGCTGAGCGAGAAAAGTGGCCAGTGCTCTATCTCTACACTGACTCATGGATGGCAGCAAATGCCCCGTGGGGATGGTTAACACAGTGGAAGCAGAATAACTGGCAGCACAGAGGTAAGCCCATTTGGGCTGCCACGCTGTGGCAAGACAATGCTGCTCGGGTAGAGAAACTAGCTGTAAAAGTCCATCACATGAATGCCCACGTACCTAAACATTGAGCCACTGAGGAACATCAAAACAACCAGCAAGTGGATCAAGCTGATAAAGTGTTCCAGACAGACTTAGACTGGGAACATAAAGGTGAACTATTTTTAGCTCAATGGGCTCATGATACTTCAGGGCACATGACCGAGGGGTGGATTTAACCATGGACGCTATTGCACAGGTTATCCACAACTGTGAAACATGCGCCGCAATCAAACAAGCGAAACGGTTCAAACCTTTGTGGTATGGGGGACGATGGTCCAAGTATAAGTATGGGCAGGCCTGGCAGATTGATTACATCTCACTGCCTCACACCTGCCAGGGTAAGCACTATGTGCTTACAAGGGTGAAAGCAACCACTGGCTGGCTGGAAACCCATCCTGTACCTCACGCCACCACCTGGAACCCCATCCTGGGCCTGGAAAAGCAGATCCTGTGGTGACATGGTGCCCCAGAGAGAATTGAGTCTGACAATGGGACTCATTTCAAAAACAATCTCATAGACAATTAGGCCAAAGAGCACAGTATCGAGTCGGTGCATCACATCCCCTATCATGCACCAGCCTCTGGGAAAACTGAGAGATACAGTGGATTGTTAAAAACGAGTTTGAAAGCGATGGGGGTGGAACCTTTAAAAACTGGGACAAGCGTTTAGCACAAGCCACCAGGTTAGTCAACACCAGAGGAGCCATCAATCGAGCTGGCCCTGCTCAGGCAGACCCGTTACACATAGCAGAAGGGGATAAAGTCCCTGTGGTGTACGAAAGGAATCTGCTGGGGAAAACTGTGTGGGTATTTCCTGCTTTGGGCAAAGGCAAACCCATTCGCGGGGCTGCTTTCGCTCAAGGACCTGGACATACTTGGTGGGTGATGACGGAAGATGGTGAAGTACAGCGTGTACCTCAAGGAAATTTAGCCCTGGGTGAGGATACTCGATTCGAAGCTGTATATTAATTGCATAATACTAATAGAATTCAGTAAGTGTCTTTCAGAACAACATCATAGTGGTGACAGGAGGTAGCCTCATCAAGTCGTGTCCAGTAACCTCCTGAGGTCAATCTCCACTCTGTAGACACGAACTATGATGAATTCCATCTTTTACCCTGGGAGACTGCTACAGTGCATGGACATCTACAGTCACAAACTCAGTGAACTTTTGTATATAAAGAAATGATACCCTAGGGATGGGTATGATGTAGATGGTATGGAATAAGGGGTGGAATGTCCTGCTCTGAGTGAAAACAGAACTAATTCTGTTCAGTAATTTTACTTTTCAGCTCAGTTCTTCTAATGGGGCGGGGGCGCGACGAGGGGCGGGGGCGCGACGAGGGGCGGGAAACGACACGCCAGAAAAATCAGGAAGCTATCACAGACTTATATCCATGTCAGCTGGAAGGGACTATTTGTTTGGTAGGCTCTAATCCAGCCTTCTCTTCAGAGCTGGTCTGTCAACACAGCACTATTTGTTCAGCTGTGGGTTTCTACAGTTCACTTGTGAAAACCTTCCAAGATGGTGGTTCCTCAGCCCCTCCCACTGCCTACCTCCCTAGTGTTCAACTTGAGCTTCCCAAACTGCATCTTATGGCTCTTGTCCTACATCACATCACCTGGTACTGCTGTGAAAAGTTTGCATCTGCTGGGCTCCATGTCACTTCTAAGTCCTTTTCTGCAGTAGATTTTGCCCTGCGTAGTAATCATCAAATGAACCTGTTCATCCACACAGGACTTAACTCTGGCACTAGCGGATGTTAGATTCATTCCACAGACAGCATTGTTTCCAGCCATGGTCTATTCTCATGGATTGTCCCCAGAATGCTGTCACTCAGAGGGGAGAAGGGGTGACTCACCTCTAGAGTTTTCTGTAAGGACTCTGTCAGGCTTCGCAACTCTTTCTTTTCTTCCTCCACTCCTTTAAGGGAGCGGGCTGTGAGCTCTAGCTCCCTAAAGAATCAAAAAGGGTGACAGCTATTGCAGGGCAGCACCAACCCCAAAGACCATGTCAGACTGCGCAGGCTGCTCATCTATTAGTGCAGAACCTGCAACCAGTGGTTGGTACAGGCAGCCCTGGAGAAGCACAAGCTTGCCAGGAAAAATGTCTTGGACACACTATGGGCTTCCAGGAACTTTTCTGTGCCTTCTGATCAGTTGTCAAACCAAAGCCAACTGTTAGTGTGCTTCTCGAGCAAGGGCAGGGCCACGGTTGCAATTGGAAGAGCTCAGACAGGGCAGTCATAAGATATAGGATCTATGAAAACAAAATTAGTTGCAAAAATCACTCTGGCTTTTCTGAAATGTTATTTAGGGAGAAAAGAAGAGGGAGAGGTCATTGGCAAAACATGCTCTTTCAACACTCAGGCCAAAGCATTTGGATCCTTCCCTTTCTGAATAAATTTACTATTTACATTTTGCATCTTGTAACTCTTAAAAACATAAAATTATTCTTGGCAAGGCAACTTCATCATCCACCCAGTGACATCCAACTGATGGTTGGAAAACCAGATCCAGGTGTCTGTAGTCCACATGGCTGGTCAGTCAATCAAACTAATTGCCTCTCTGAAATCCTCTCACTCCCATCCATTGCCAGGCTACCCCAACCAATCTGGGGTTTGCTCATGTTCCAGCTCTTTGAAAGTGAAGTTGCTGGAAAGCAAAATCAAACTAAGATCTTGATCAAGTGATAGCAAATGCAGGTAAACAGACCTCAACCATTCCTGGTTTGGTCAATTTATCTCCTTCCTACATGCAGAAAATGGGTGGATTTTACAAATTGCTTTGATTCACCACCACAACATCACTTCTGCCCAGGATGAGAGTTCATGTCTTTTTCCTACCCTGAGCAGTTTGCTGCCTTACCGTCTGATCTGCTCCTGCTCCAGCCGCAGCTCCCGTACCACCTCTTCAAACCGGTGCTTCTCTTCTTCCAGAACCTGGTTCAGACGCTCGAGTTCCTGGACCAGAAGAGAAGACAAGAATGTACTCTGCTGACACACAACTAGGAAAGGCTTTCCCTGTTACTAACACTTGGGACATTTAGTCTAAGTTATGTAGAGCTGTGGGGTGTCCAATTCTACCACACTTTTGTCCAGTGGCAATTAGAAGGGACTGAAGGTTGGTTGAGGATTTCCAGACATCCAGAAATCCCAGCCAGGTTTCCAGACACCTTGAAATCCCAGACATGCTCCCTGCACAGACCAGTTCTGCTGCACATAAACAGAAGGGCCAAAGCTCCCTGGGAAAGCTGGTCTCAACATGCATGTACCACGTCGAGGCACCCACATGTGCAGGTACAGAAAGTCTGGACAGGAATGTGACATCCCGAAGCACTGCTGCACCTGTAGTGTGGTATATCTACTAGTTCAGCCTTGCTTCCCATCCCCACTGGGACAGGAAAACACACACTGCACAGTTACAGATTTGCACAGTTTAATCAGTCTGTCACTATATTAGTGCTTAAAGAGCACTGAATACCAGAAGCTATCCTCAAGCAGTGAAATAATCTTTTCCCCTAGTCTAGAGGAAGCAGTTGTACTAAGACCCACTGCAGACAGAAGGAGACAAGGAAAAAGTACAGCAAGGATCCTGCTCCCAATAGGTCCCCTTGCATCCTGAGCTGCTAGGCAGAGCTCCTGCTGCAGTACCAGGCAGGTCACAAAACAGCACCGATGCCACAAATTCATTATAAGACTCTTGTTCTGTGGTGCAGACACATGGTTCAAGCTGCTTTCCTAGCATACTGGTCAGACTACCAGAGCTCAGTGAGCTCTATGTTCATTCCTTCGTCAGCACCAAACTCCTTCAAACTAAGCTGGACCCATCTGCTCTGGGTGGGCAATGGAGATACAGTGCATGGCTTTGTAAGAGAGGAGTTTTGTTCCAGGGTCATGACACGAGCATTTCCGTCCCTATGGCTGTGGGTCATGCAGGAGGCTACCTCACCAGAAAGAGATGTCTCCCTTCAAAGGCAGAAGTAGCTCAACCATAAAGGGGTGTCCAAGCCACCTTTGGACTTTAGCTCTGCAGAAATGTACACGGGGAAAAAAAAAGACCTGGAAGCCTAAGGTCAGCATTGCAGTCTTTTGCTAGAGAGGCGACAGTCATTTTGGATTAACTGGAAAATAGAGCATGTGACAGTGTGTAAGACTGCAATGCGGTGGTCTGCATCCATGCAGGCTTTCCTACCATGTAAGAGGACAACCCATTTACAAAGTTATTGTGCAAAAACTTTATGACAGTGCTGTAAATTAAAGTATAATAATCACATCTAAGGGAGTGCTGTCTTGAGTTTTTCCCTAGTGCAATGTTTATTCTTCTCCCCATCTCTGGTGTGTCCAAAGAATAAGCCATGTTGCTTTTTGCTGCTCTTTGTTTCTCACTAAAACAACATCTGACCTGTTAAATTGCTTTCAAACTAGGGATGCTGACAAGTTGATTGCTACAGTCTTCTTGAATCTGCCAAATAACAAATGTATAATTCAACCCAGTGAATATGAATTTAATTTGATCTTTCTCCCTGGTCCTCCTGGAGACAATAACCACAAGCATACTGCATGGAAAGTGCCTGGGAAGGAGAGCAGGGATAGACCTTCAGCACCCATCCCATGGCATGGCTCTTATGTCTTCATTCATAGGGCCCAAAGGTTGACTAGAGACTCTTTTGGCTCCACAGCTTCCCTCCCTGAACCCTGACATGCCTTCAAACCAGCAACTCAGTCTCCCAGTCCTGCCACATGGAAGCTGAAGGAAATTGGCTTGTGATGAACACTCACCTCTTTTTGCTCCCTCTGCAGACACAGCTCTTCCGTTTCTTCCATTAGCTTATCTGCAAACACACACAAAGGCAAAATGCAGACAAAAGCAATTTATATCCTGGGGATATTTATGAGCATGAAACACTGTTTGAAACTTGAAAATGCAGCATTCCCTACTGCTCTGTGTGTATTTAGGAGGCTCCAAAGGCTGAGATGATGCTAATGGTATGTTCTGTAATTTCCCCCCTGCAAAATAACTTAATAAACTAAACAAACATATTGCTGTGTACTCCTTCTAAGGTTTCCTCTCAGTGTTCTTAAAGAGCTTTAACAAATCCTTTAGCTGAGTCAGGGAAATATTCTTATCTCTGCTTCACACATAAAGAAACAAAGGCACAGAGAGGTTAAGTGGATGCACAGGGTTGCACACTGCATAGCAGCAGCCAGTTCTCCTCCTGTAGCTCAGTGCCCCATCCCTACCAGCCTAGCACATATCTCTCTCCCTCAGCCCGCTGGGCATCACTGCCAGCTCCCTATTGTCACCTTGGGACGTCCCAGCCAAGCCCAAAAATCCATCTCCTAACTTAGCCATAAAACTTTCAGATGCTAAGAATGGTAGAGGAGCAACTGATGTTGAGGGGAACAGAGAAGGACACATGCCCACCTACTGAGGACACGTGCCTAGTAGAGACTCTGCTCTGAGCCTTACTCTGTGACCTGCTGTACTACTCTCTAACCTTAAACAAATTAAACAGCTCTTAGTTATGCTTACAGGAAACTAGAGAAAAACACATTCCTCACAGTCGAGCCTAGATTTTAGCTGTCAGCTCTGCCACCCGGCTGCAGTGTCAGCAGCAGCAGATTCACTGTAGCACTTCATGATTAAATGTACCAGGGACCTGAGGAGATCACTACTGCTGGCAGGATTACTACTACCAGGAGGAATGCAGACCTCTGCCTGCTGCCCACAGCAGGGCTCCTAGTGCCAGAGCAGTAGTGTTACATTACTAAAGCTCTGCTGGCCACTGCTGCCCCTCCTTCCCACTCTCATTCTCCTTCTTGCCAGGACCCAGCAAAATTGTACAGGGGGTCTGCCACCTTCACTCTTCTGCCCTTCCTGGCAGGGTCAAGCCCAGCACTTGATGGGCTTCTGCAAAGTCCCTGCCTAAATTATTCTGTTCATCTGGAGCAACTGCTCTCTCTCTCCACTGCTCACAGAGAGAGAAACCTGTATCCAGCTGAGTGAGGGGCAGGTGGAGGGCAATTCTGGGGGGATTCAGGGAATTCCCCAGAGAAGTCTTGGCTTCATCCAGAGAGCCTTGACCTGCTGCCAGAAGCAGTGCTTGACCTCAAAGCTCAACTACAGGATGGACACAGGTGATTGAAGGTAAGGCTAATAAGGCTGAAGCCTCAATAGTTATGTAGACAATTGCTGTCAAAAAGAAAGTAACCAACTGTGGCGACTGACGAGCTCTGAATGTTCTTGTCATAGACCAAAGAACTCATCAAGATAGATATTCTTATGTTCCAAATATCTCCTGCTTGCCACAAAACCTGTATTCCTCCATTCACCTTGTCTTGTATCATACTGTAGCCCTCTAGACTTCCTGGCTGTTTTGTCTGCCCTCATGGTTGCAAAATAATATTTTGACAAAGCTTTCCTGTTTCTAATTTTACTCCTGTCTATCCAGGTCCTTCTTTCATCACTCCTTGTTAGCTCTTTGTCAGGTATGGAACCACACCTCCCTGCCTGCCTCACATATGATCCCATCCATCAGCTCACATGCATGAATGGCACTTAGAAGGCCAGAATGAACATGCCTTGATACTGGAATGACAGTCATTGTTACATGTGAGACCATAAACTGAGATCACCCCTGGTCAGAGTGGATGCAGAAATGCAGAAGGCTCTTCAAGAGTCCTTCAGTGCCTTGATAATTAGGAGTAGATATCATAAGTCCCTGCTCAAGCCGTCACCACCTGAAGCACCCAAAGCTGCTGCTAGCTTGTTCATAGCAGATGACTGTCCAGAGTCACTGGGCTCACTCATCAGAAGGGCTCTTACACTTTGGGGAATGCTCTAACTTAAGAGGCATCTGGGTTAAAAAGACTACTCTCTCTTGGCTCTTGCTATAGGCAGTGTGGGGAAGAGACAGCTGGACCTCCCCAAGGCAGTCAGAGCACCCAAGGTACTGCTTCCAGAGGGTAGTTCCCCAGTAGGGGGTAGGACTAGATAACCTCCACATATCTCTTCCAACCTAAATTATTCTGTTCATCAGGAGCAACTGCCCTCTCTCCGTTGTTCATGGAAAGAGCAATGACAAATTAACCACTGCCATAAGACACCTCAAACAAGCCCATGTAAATGCTCCTACTTTCAATATTGAGTGTGAGCATATGCAAAGACTAGGTAAAGTAAGACGCACACACAAAAAAAACCCCCAAACCAGCTAGAGAAGGAGAACTCACGCATGAAAAGCTGTGATTTGTCTCAGAAATACTAGTCCTGTGTGATTCAGGTATTGGCTGTTTGCCTGGTGAGCAGCTGGAATCAGCACACCCGAACTTCTCAGGGGCAGTGAATATTTGTACAGTCCAGCCATCAGGAGCTGCAGAACTTCAGCATGCTGGCCAAAGCACGCACTCCCTTTCATGCTCCACACAGATGTCCATGCCCTACCTTAAGATTTTCATGTTTTAACTCCCTTCAAATCCTTGATTTCTGCTGCTGACTACTCAAAAGTTTCATCCAGTAAAAGTCAATAGCAAAAACCTGTAGCTGCTTGGCTTGACCACACTGACAATTCCAGAAAAGCAAAATGGCTATTTTGGGGTTTATGGCTTTCAGCAGTAAGTGTTTCCTACCTAAATACTCCTGTTTCTCCTTGGCTAGCTGTAGTCCTTGGGCTTCCAGGCTCTCGATCATGGCTTCTCCCAGCTGGGCATTCTTCCAGGTCCTAGGGAGAGAAGACACAAAGCTGACAGTGTAAGAGAGCCAAGGGTCCCACAGGTCAAGGCAGGGGACTCAGCCTAGCACTCTACTCAGGAATTTTAGGGAGTGGAGCATCTCCCTTATGATGAAAGGCTGAGGGAGCTGGGTCTCTTTAGCTTGGAGGAGACTGAGGGGTGACATCATTAATGTTTATAAATATATGAAGTGTGAGTGTCAGGAGGATGGAGCCAGGCTCTTCTCTGTTATGTCCAATAACAGAACAAGGGGCAATGGGTCCAAGCTGGAGCATAAGAAGTTCCATAGAAACAGAAGGAAAAACTTTTTCATTGTGAAGGTGACAGAGCGCTGGAACAGGCTGCCCAGAAGGGTTGTGGAGTCTCCTTCTCTGGAGAGGTCTAAAACCCACCTGGACGTGTTCCTGTGTGACCTGCTCTAGGTGATCCTGCTCTGGCAGGGGGGTTGGACTAGATGATCTTTCGAGGTCTCTTCCAACCCTTAACATTCTGTGATTCTGTGTGAATTCAAACACACAGACTCTCATCAGTTGGCACAGCGATTCTTTACGTTTTTCTCCACAAACTAGAGAAATGTCCATGACATTCAGGTTTTTGGTTTTTTTTTTTTTTTTTAATACAGGATCAACACTGCACAGCTATTCAAATGTTTTTTTCCACTGTTTTGGAGATTTCTACACTGAGCTTAGTCTTAAGGGCTCTCCAAACCAACCCAGCACACACACATCCTCCAGCTGCAACAGGATGTACCCAGAACCCATTGAATGGATCCCAACAGAATTTAGAAACAGATTTTAGCTTTTAACTCATCTAACTTCCACCATTCTGCCAGTGACATTGTCTTCTGCAGCCTTTCCAATATCTTGCTGCTATAGCCACTCTTCCCCTTCAAACGCTAACCATAGAAGGCTCCTTGCCAGAGCCTTCTATCTTCAGCCTTCCTGGCATCCACCATCTATCCTGGAACCAATCTATCCTTCCTCTGCTAAGCTTAAAAGATGCTAGGATTTGGTGTCTGGCCCTACACTGTGACCTAAGTCCCTCTCCCTGTAAAAACAACAAAGAACCAGAGATAAAAGCCAGATAAGATGCTGGCAAGTCAGGAGAGTTAATGGAAGCAGCCATATCCAAAGAGTACCTTATGTTATTGTAGGACCACCAGCCAGAGGATCTCAAGGTCTCTTAAACGCATTATGAAACTAAGCTGCCAAAAAGGCCTTTGGAGCAGATGCCCATTACTGCTTGAGTTGATGGACAGGGTAGATTTTAATACAGATATTATATACCAAGGACAAAGATACAGAAATCAAAAACAGAACCTGAAATGGAATTTGCTGCTCACTTCTGTCCATGTTCTATTAGAAAAAAATAGCCACACACATAAAATACATACGTAAAATTCATCCTAATCTATTTATATGGATGCACTTACAGGAACAGCAATTGCTGCCATCTTAGTTAAACCCTAAGGGAGCTTATTAATATTAAATACCTGTTAGCCTTCCTGTACCAGGCCTGTTTGTCAGCCATTTGAAATTATAGCTTTTTGGAAACCATTACCTTTGCAACCTCTTTTAAAACAATTTCAAGGCAACTTGTACTCTGTCTCTCACAAAAGCCAGACAATTATATTAAACACGCATCACCCCAGGGGCCAGGCAGCTCACAGCTCCAGCAGCCCCAGCACTGCCTTGTGCTCTTTGCAGACGGTTGGGTTTCTTTCCAGCTAATGAGCATCTAGGATATTTCTAAAGTGCAGAGGAAAATAGAGCGCTAATTAAAAAGGTGATGTTTTGCCCACAGGTAGACATCTTCATCTTGAGCGAGAACATGTGGGTGTGAACGTGTTTTTTCCACTAACATTCTCTGATACAGGATGAATCTGATCCCAGAGAAACGAACAGCAAACAGCTTGCGGCAGAGGACACACAACATGAGTTCATCGTATGATTACTTAGAGAGTATCAAATCAGCCACAGCCTTTAAGGCGTCTGGCTATTAGATTCACTTTTTCAGTGCTCCTTCCCTGTCCCAGCATAACAAGACGTTCCACTGTCTGTAACTCAAAAGGTTACTGCACTCACTACCATATCACTTGGGAGAAGCACCGAAGCACCGATATCACTGTGTGACATTTAAGCTTTTATTCCTTTATTCCTTTTATCTGCTGGAACCAGTGCCGGTGCGTAACCACAGCAGTGGGGAGGTACGGGTGAGGACTTCAGAGGGGTGAGCTGAGCTAAGTGCTTTTTTATTTTGTATTTCTTACAAAGTGAGTATTCATCAGTAAAAGCTACATGTGCTTAAAGTGCTGGAAAGCACGGGGTCAGGAAAGCTCTTGGGACAAGTAGAAAGTACCCTTGTAATAGACTTTGGGGGGGGGGAGGGAACCATCAAAAAACCCAAAACCCAACAACAAAGCAGTTTGGTATCTCCATTTGCTGTACTGATCAAACATAGACTATTCCAGTATTTTTTCAGCACCTGGAACATCTCTCTAGCTTTGCCTGCATTTTACCTTCTCAGGAGCATCCACAACCAATTTTTGGAGACACTTAGAACGTCATGGTCCACAAGACATATGTACTTATGTGGGGTTTTTTTCCCCATTGCCCACCAAGTCTACTTTTAACCAGTGCAGGGAATACTGCTATGGACATAGTGCATGTGTGCCCTCCCCCCACCTTTCACCAGCAGCAGCGTCACTGTTTGGGAATAGAGCCTGGCCAGCTGGAAGTCAGGGCTTTGTGTGTTTCCAAAAAGCTTTCAAAATCTGGCAAGTTTGGTAAATCCAAGCCACAACATATTAGAAGGATGGAGAGACCATCAGTTCCCCTCCACATGTAATAAATCTCAGCCTATGGAGTTGTTGTTGGGTTTGGTTTTTTTTTGAGAATAGCATTTTGGTTCTTCTCCTTTGGTTGGTTTTAAATAATGAGGATGATCACAATAAACTGCTGCAGTGACATTACAACAGGGCACTACAAGAAGTTGCCTAGAAGATTTCAGCTGTGTCCTTTTAGCTTTCCTGATCATTTCAGATCAATTTACTGGCCCATGCTGTGCCTTTCTGGCTGCTGCTTAGCTCCCAACTTGACCCTGCCAACATAAATCACATAATCTGTGCTTTTCCCCACATGCAGCTCTGATTAGGCCAGCACTGGAGCTCCATCACTCTCCTTCTCTGATGCAAGAACAGAGCAGAGAGGGGAGGGCAGGGGATATCTCAGGCAGCTCAGTGCAAGTAGTGTTCCATGTGACAGCAGCCACTATCCAACTATCTAGCTCCCGTTTTAAACGCTCATGCTGGAATATCAAAGCAAGGCCTAGAGAACAGGCTGGCTCTGGGAAATAAGCACAACACAGGGGTTGCTTGTGAGAACCCCTCCTGATCTGTGCAGCCATGCTTCTTGCCTTCCATGCACACCAGAAAGATGAATTTTGCTCACAAATTATTGCCCTTGACAGAAATTTAACATTTGTGAAGACAAGTGCAGAACTTTGCTATTGAAGTCAAAACCCTGAATTACTCAAGGGGTAAATCGATGTCCTTGTTTCCCTGCAGTAGCCAAGCCTGCTCATGCTGAGTGGACAACAGACCTTTGTCTTAGGTCTTATGTCCCATGAAGCTTTAATCAACAGCTTTGTGTTGCAGTTCATACAGTGTCGTGGAGGTAAGATCTTGCTCTAGCACCAAAGTCAGGCTTACTGCAGCAGTGCAGAGCTGGGCTTGGGCCAATCCAGCCTAAGAGTGTTCCCCATTAATTACAAATGAACATTTTCAGCCGCATAGCATTAGAATTAACTGAGATACTGCCTTTGCCATGCACACACACGCTGGTATCACAAGTTAAACTTGCCTGAAAGAGCAGCTTTTGTCCGTGCAGTCACAAGAGACCACATACACATGTAACATAGCCAGGAAGGGCAAAGTGGTCATTGCTTCAAGCCTCATAGCTGAGTAGTAGACTCTGCTCTACAGATTCTAGAAGTGTCTACCTGTCTTAGGAAAGTCAAATCCCTGTTTAAGTGTTACCTCTTCCTGCATCTGCTGGGATTTAGAAAGAGCCTGCTCTGGTTTCACAGGACAGCTGCTCATTGCACTGGGTGCTGTGCTGAGGGATTGCAGAGCTGGTGGCCAACAAACTGCAAAAGTCTCCAGCCTTCTCAGCAGCCTATGAACTCAGCATTGTACACATAGAGCAATCAAACCCTCTCACCCCTCCATAGGTGGGCTGGAAATGCTTTGCCAATGCGTCCTCCCCTTGGATTTAACCTGCCTGTACCTGTCAGAATTACACTGTCTTGAGAGGCCAAACTTTCTGCTGTATGGCCTAAGTGTCCTGGGATCTGGGCAGAACGGTGCACACCCCACAGTCACAGAATTGCTTCAGGATCGTTACTGATATCTCGGCATGGCCGGTGCTGCTCAGGAGAGCAGGGGAAGGCTAGTGAGGTCCCTGCTGCTGAGCATGTAGAGACACATGGGCAGCTTTGTACCTTGCCTGTTCTGCTCTTACCTTACCTCAAATCCATACATCTGCAGCATATGGAGGTTCTCTGACCCCCACCTCTTCAAGCCTGTGGAACTTGCTGCCCACACAAAACAGACCAGGAGAGCTCCTGTTCAGTCTCAGGTCCCACTTCTCTGAGGCAAGATAGAGGGACAGTAGATGCCACCCGGTATATATCAACGTTTGACAGATGACAGTCTGAGGTTGTTAACAAAGAGTCATACTGCACATCACACTGCACACCAAAGTGGGAAGCTCTGTGGCAGTTTTAGGGAAAGGATGGGTACCAGATGGCAAGTGAAGGTCTCACTAGTCCTGAGGAGCTCATCTGCCACCCCATAGTCCTTCTAGTCAGGCTTTGTCCTCTTTATCCTTTACACATTTACAGAGCAGATGAAATAGAATAAGGAATAGAAAGGAGCTTACACTTTTCCAGACTCCTGTAGCATCTCCAGCCACTGAGCCTGCTCAAACTCTGATTCTGCTGCTAGAACAATGTTACCCTAGAACAGGGAAGGGGAAAGAAAACCCTGATTAGAGAGGCTGGTGCCTTACATGCCTCTGTGCCCTCCCCTTCCCCGTGAAGGGGTGGGAAAGACTGTCAATGCAGCTCTGCTCATCAGTAATGAAGTGTTTTGTTGTGTTTGGATCTTTTGTGAGAAGAAAAAAAGTCTACTTACATGGAAATCTTCATGAGATATCTTTATGGCATAAGGCATGTTGGACTCTTCTTTTGGCTCCACGATGCAGCCTCCCAGGGGTATGACACCCTGGGGATAAACCAGAGTGCTCAGTCAGCAAAATCAAGTAGAACTATTAATTAACCATCACCTGAGGCCTCCCACGCTGCATTGGCTATCCCGGGGTGGGGGGTGGGGGGGGGGGGGGGAGCACAATACACACAATTCCTGAAAATCAGAGGGACTCCTACCACCACAAGACCTCAAAGTGATATCTGCAATGGGGTAAAGATGGCTTTCCTGCATTCAGCTTGGAGGGAAGTCTGCCAGCTCGAACATGGAAGCCAGCCCTCTTTTATCAAGGAGAAGGTGACAGGGGCAGATGTTGCAGATTCAGTGTCTGGTACCATGAGAGAGGTTGGGGATCCATTACAGTCCTCACCACTAAGTCAACACCCAACATGTGCCATGTGGGAACAGATAGCTGGCCTACTGCCCCCCATCAGGCGGGTGAAACTGGCACCTTTGGAAACATACATGCTTCATCAGCTTCCTGTGACTACAAAGAATAAAAGCAGACTCAGAGCACAGAGTCTCCCCCATGAGAGCTCCAAGTGGCAGAGCTCCAGAAGCTGTGGGCACATGGGTTGGCAGGGGCTGGCTGACACTGCTTACAAGTGCAAGTACAAGTTAGGAACAAGCAGCAATCAAAGCTGTTAGCCCCACCACTAGATTTGCCAACATAGCCACAAGATTAATTGATTAGAAGTCATAAAAACAGAGGAATACATATACTAGCAGGTTAAAAAAATACTGAAGTCATGAACTCGCTGAGTCATTAAGAAGCCTGACAAGGTACTGACATAAGTCTTGCTTTTACTAAGGCTTCTCTGGATCTGTGAGAAGTTTGTGACTTACCTCTTCTTCACTTGTTGGGCCCGTGAAGTGTGTCTGTGGGGAAGCTAGAAATAGAATAACCCACTCTCCCACACAAACACTGCTCACCTTGGGGTGGATATTGAAGTACTTATTGCTTTCAAAACTCTTCTTCTCACTCTCAGCATAGTAGAGCAGGAAGCTTTCCTTAATGATGAAGAACCTTTAAGACAGAGAAAGGCAATACATTCTGCTAGCTCAAACAGAGATCACTGTTCACAGCACAAGAAAATAGCCACCTAACTAAAGCTTCTTTCTGAGCAGAAGAGATTACTATTCTCATCTAAGCCTGAGGTAAGGTGCCTCACTTCTGCTGGTAGCCAAGAGCTAGTGCTTAATGCTAAATGCCAAGTTCAAATGCTTTGGCACCGGTGTGGAAGCCGAACCATAGCATCAATTACCCACAGGGAATGCAACAGCAGTCTGTCAGAGACAGGAGCACAGCCAAAGACTTTTGGCATCTTAACCTGTGTGCTCTATCCAGCCCATGTGGTGGATTCAACCTACTGGAAGAGAGACACTCCTTTTTTCAAGGGTCTCTCACATGGGCTATGTGAGCACAAATAAATTTGAGAGATATTTTTAAGCAGAGTTCCTGGCAAAGTCTCCTGTCATTGACCTTTGTAAATACAAAGGAAATAGAGTTCTTTTTTTTTTTCTGTTTCTCCTATGCATCACATTAAAGTGTGCCTTGTTCTGCTTAGTTAGCCTTAGGTATGCTCTGATGCACAGCAGACACAAAAATATCACAGCTTCTGTAAAACAAGCCTTTAATTTACTGGAGCGTGACCTCAAAAATTGTGATTAAAGGAGTGCCACTTTTAGCTTATTCGACTGTTCAAAATGCCCTTGGGAGAGTCCCTCCTCTCTTTGAAAATTGGGGTTGCATTTACCTTGGAGGCTGTTGTACAGGGGAGCAATATCTGATGTAGCTTAAATTTGGTCTAATTCTCTTCAGCACTCAAAAATGCTAAAGAGCAGCTGAAAAAAAAATGAGGATGAGTTTAGCAGGAAGATTTCCAAACAATAAATAATAAAGAAAAATATGTTGTGCTGTTCTCTACATTTTTCTTATATGAGAAAAGAGGGATTTGGAAAGAAAATGAAGGGAAATAAGCTGAAAATTAATAAAGAATGTCTTTTTATACTGTACAAAATACTGTTTTGTTATTCACTTTCATGTGGTCCCAAGAACAAGAACTCATGAGGAATCTGGAAAGGATAAGGCATTTCTGTGAATAATGAGAACATCTCCAGGAAACCCTCCTGCTTCTGGTCAGAAAGTCTCCACTGAGAAGGATCAAGCAGAGACTCCTCTGGGCAAAGCTTTCCAGTTGTGCAGTCTGGGGATTCCTGCACCTTCCTCTGAAGCCACTGGTAGCGATGGGCTACAGGCTGAGAGGTCTCATCCACAAGGGCAGTTCTAATACATCCACGTGTCCATCCCATCCCACTCCTCTTGTGAAGCAGAGGGCCTGTCAGATGGAGCCAGGCACTGCTTCCAGTACAGATGACCACAGCAATTTGGTACCAGTTTAGTTCCTAAAGCTGAAGAAAAAAGTTGAAGCTGTTGGAGAGAATTATCGTCATCATGACATATATCATTATAATATTACTAATAATTATTATTATCCTTATTATTCTTGGGGGAAAGCTTTACCACTGCCATCAGCTCCTGTCTTGTCCTTCAGAACCTTCTGCCGTGGCTCTGGCAACACAGGTGAAATTGCCACGTTATGGAAACATGAGCCACGGTCTCACATAGGGACTGAAAAACAAAGAACAAAGCTACACTTCTGAATGCCTGCAGCAAGCTCAAGCTCTGGACCTACTGTCCATCTGCTCCAAGATGTTTAAAAGTGACAATCACTGAACATAACGCATGTTTACATCCAGAAGTCTTTAGAACATAGAAACACCAGCAGCAATTATTGTTCCCCCAATTTTTTTCTCCTTGCCCACTAATCTATATCTTTTCATGCTGACATCAAGAGGTGGGGAGAAGCAGTCAGCTTGCTTCCTCGGCAGGATACTGTCTTCTCATTTAATGGTCCGTGAACATCACAGCTGACTGCCTAACCTCACCTCTTGTTCCTGATCGCAGCCTGGCAAAATCTCTCTAGGCAGAACAGCATGACACGGTGCAAAAATCACTTTTCTGCACTGAGCTCTTTTAGTGGGTAGAGGACCGAAAAGCTGTTCATACACAGTGCAGCCTGTCCAGCAAGTTATCAGAGTAAGAGCAATTACTATTCACCTTCCACTCAGAGGACCATCTCCCTTCCAGCCTGAGCCTGTGTCTCAGTGCATCTCCCAGAGGAGCTGTATCTAATGTCCCCTCAGCTGAGAAAGCAATGTCTGACCCCACGAGTGGTGGCTGTCCATGCTCTGCTCTGTATGACTGTTAAGAGGTGCCTAAGATGGCCAGGGAGGTGTCTGCTCAGTGCTCCTGAAAACTCCTATATTACAGGTCATGTTCCAGTGGAAACCAAAACAAAACCAAGAACAAAGCATAGCACAGATTTCTGAGAATTGACGTGCCTCTGGAAGATTAGTGAACTTCTAGATCCCTGACCTCACAGGTGTGGAGAGAATCTGTGGAGATTTGAAAAGAAAATGTATGAAATAAAAGTTCAAAAAACAATAACAACAAAACCCCACAGAAAATAATCAAGGAAAAACATTTAAACTCTGGTGAGCTTGGACATAACATATTTATGGTCAGATCATACCCCCCATCTATTCTTACCTGGAAGGCAACACCTAAGCAACTAAGATCACCACTTTTGACTTTCAGGACAAAATCTCCATACAGCAATACAAGGATAGTTGACGCAGCACAGTGAAAAGAGGGACGACGTGAAGGAGTAGAGGAGGAAGAGTTACAAGGCTCATGATCAAGTTGAAAACTGAAGCAACAGGCAGGCAAGTAAGAACAGAAAGGGAAAAGATGGCCAAGGTAGAAAGAGGAGAGACACTCAGTTCAGAATGGGGCAAATGGGCTGGAGACACTGAACACATATGTGAATTAGGCACAGATGTGCCAGCAGAAAGGAGTGCTGGAAAGACCAGGGAAATTTCTGAATACAAAAAAGATGATTATTTAAGAACAGAGCAGCATTCAGAAAGCCTGGAGAGCAGCAGCAAAGGTGAGAACAAGTGACACAAACATGCACACTCCACGTGAAGCACAAGTAATACAAGAGTCATTCACACATGGTCACCTCCCTTAGGTCACTCATCCCTTGTTGCTAGATATTGCACTCAGAAACCACTGAAACTGCAAGGTAATTAAACTGGCACGGCAGAGGAACAGTAACAACCCAAGTGACTTGGATGTAAAAGCTAGAGAGGTGATCTGCCAGGATTAGACACAACAGCTCTATACTGGACAAGCAGAGATACCTGATCTCTGGGGATAAAGCTTTCTTTACGTCACAGAGGGCTAACAAGATTGATTAGCTAATCTTTTTGTAAAAGATTTTGAAGTGACAATGGTCCATGTTAAGTATTTACGTTATGAAACTGAAACTGCAGCAGTCTCACTGGTCCTTCCTTCCAAGGGCAGTTTTCTGGGCAGCAGTCCAGGAGCACAGGCTGTGAATCCCAGTTATTAGATCAGCCCCAATCTCCGTCCCAGGGGAAATCTCCGAGAACAATAGGCGAAAAATCCTGGTCAGCATGTCAGCTCAGACCACAGTGCCAGTCCCTCACTCTTCTTCTCCTGACAGCTCCAGGCTCTCCTGCTTGCCTCCTGCCCTGGCGCCCAGGGAGTGGGAAGAGGTGGATGCTTCCTGACAGCCACAAGCCAATTGGGGGGTTGTCCAAGGGAGTAAGGGAAGCACACAGGCCCAAAAGAAGACAAAATTTCTCTGTTAACTGTGGGGTGTTTCCCCTCTTTCCAGCAGCAACTTGGCATCTCTAATGGATTTATGCAGAGGTCTAATCCTACTTTATGTTTTGTTCTCTACTCTTCTCAATTCCTCACGTTCCACCTTGCTTTTCTGTCTCTGGCTGACGACTGAGCAGATGCCCTCCTAGAATTGTCTCCCATAGCCACAAAGTCTCACACCTGAATAGTGACAGTCAGCCACAAGACTGACAATTCTATACGGGGCTGAGGTTATTCACAGTGGAGAGCGATGTGTCACTTCCTACCTGCAAAGCTACATTTACTACATTCATGCCACATCCAGGGTGAGTGCCTTGTGCATTTCACTCCAGACTCCATGCCAGGATGGTGCCGTTACCAGTTCAACTTTCATAGTAGGGAAGAGACTAAACTATTTGTTGTTAATTGGAGGAAAGAATAGGGTGTGGATTGGTGGGAAGAGGAGGACCCTAAGTCACAGGCTGAGAATATGGCTTTCCAAAGGCACTCCAGCGGTGACCCAAGCTTAGACTGGTCAAAAGCACCAGTAAACTCAGAAGATGTTTGTGTCTCTCTTGGAACAGTATTATTAATCCTCCTGTAACAGGCTGGTTTATCTCCTGTAGCTTGGAAAGACTCTCCTCAGGACAGAAAGTAGCAGTATTGTACAGTGCAAAATTACTTGACAGTAAAGGTACTACCTGTAAATACCAAATTGATAAAAAGTAGTAATCTAAGATGGCAGGATAAAATCTACATTGCTCACAGATCAGATCAGATCCTCAAATGTATCTAGCCATCAAAATTTTTTCTTCTTCTTAATTTAACTGGAGTGGAAAAAAAAAAAATCTCATTTTCATACAATAACTCACTTTGACCAGTTGTTTATTGATGGGCATGGGATTTAGGTGGGGGAATGGACGAATTGGTCCATGTCCCCCCATAATGATTGATTTATAATAATCTGCAAGATAAAAATAAAGGCAAATCTTTCCTCTAATAAAAAAAGTCTTATCATTCCTCCTCTTCCAGTCTTTTTACTCTGAAAACCCTTCCTTCCAAAGTCTACAAATTTCCACGTTCATCTCCCACTGACCTGTCTCTGGTCCTCCAGGACCCTCAGCTGCCATGCTTGCAGCTCACCTTCCACATCATCCCTGCCCCATAGTTAACTCCCCATCTCTTCCCACCCACTATCACTAAAATATTTACTGCTTGCTGAAGATGGGGGTGACTTCTAGGAATAGCACAGCACTAAATAAATAATGACTGAGAGAGCAGAGACAGGCTATTTGCCTGCAAGAAATTTTGATTAGGAAGAAGAAAGCCTTTTAAGAATGTGTCCTCCATGGCAAAATACCTCCCCCTCCGTTGTTCCGTCTGTTTCTTTTCCGTAACACAGGCACATTAGTTTCCAGACATAATTCATTTAAATATCAATTTTTGTGAGCTAAGTAGTAAGCATCAGCACAAATTCTCTCCTGTGTGAAAAATGGCCATTGTTTTTTTTTTGAGGGGGGGAGGAGGGGAGGGAACTACAGAGTAAAACCTGCACGCAGGTCAAAAATGACTACAAATGCCAAACTGCTTCCCAAGCAACACTGAACTATTTTTCAGGCCATGCCACCTTCACAGGTTTAGACTGGACAACATCATGGTTACTATGCAGAACAAAACTAGTAAAGCTGGGGTTAGAAATGGATTTGATGTGTCTATACTGCAGACTGCAGCAAAAAAGTACCTACAACAGGTAAGTACCAGAAGTAGACAACATTACTCACATGCTCCAGAGGTAGTTCAGGCTTCCTGTGCTGCCTTTTGTGCCTTGCCCCAGTGGAAAGATTGGGGGGGGGGCAGAAAGACTTTTTTTCAGCTGCAGATAGTAATGGTGGGTAAGTACTACTATCATTCTTTCCTAGATCACAACAACATCTACTGGGTCATACAATGTGTCTCTGGCAGCAGTAGGGTGAAAATGCACGTTTCACAGCTGCTAGTCTTCTAACTGCATCATTTGCCAGTGACGTCTATCAGCAATGACATTAATCTGCCATCCAGGAGTGCTGGAAGGCTTAATCCATTGGCTCATGTACCCCCAGTGAGCAATGAGAAAGAGCTGTACCATGTTTCTGTGCAAGTACCCATCCATAAACAGTCGTGTCTCATCATGTGACAACCAGAGGAAAACTCTGTGAGATTCAGTGATTTGCATAAGGAAACTACACCAACTTTAAACCCCAAACTGACCCATCACTTCAGTATTAGAGAACATACTTATGTCCTAAGTAAAAAGGTTATAGTGACTGCTTTCCAGCTCCAAACTTCCTGGCTGCTCATACACAACGCACAGCAGCTTACAACTCCCTAGCGCCAGATGGGAGAGAATTCAGAGCCAGCTTCCCCCCAAGGGCAGAGAGTCTGCATGTGCTGATCCAAGCGTGCCATCACTGGCACGCAGCACAGCAGTACTGATGCTGCTCCACAGATGCTTGCAGACCATACACACTCACAGACAGTTCAGACCGGCCGCCTCACACCCAAAGAGCTTTAACAAATGCTAATGAACAATCAAGCAGTTTGGGGGCAAAAATATAGAAGACGATTCTTCCTCTTCTGTGAAATAATCACAGGATAATTATCCAGGGGAGGCAGCTGGCCCTGTTCCCACCCTGAAGCGCACGTAGCACAGGGGCTGGGTGGACAAAGAAGAAAGCACAGTGGGGGTGCCACGTGCATAAAACAGAACAGCAGGAAAGCCATGCACAAAGTTGCACTCCTAGTCTCTGCCTAGCTAGCTGTACTCCAAGAGACAAGCACTCGGGCTCTAACTTACCCCAGCACCCTTAGGCTTTGTATTTCACCTGAGCATCCCTCGGAAACTGTGGCTTACCTCCTGGACCATTTGGCCGACTGCCTCCCGAAGGGTCTCTTCCAGAGCACACCATACAGCTGTACTTTGGTGCTGATGTCCAGAGCATCTGAATCTGCCTGCTCCATGGATGGAGAAGGAGACACAGAACTTGATTTTGAAGTGAACATTGTAGATAGATCTGGTTCCAACTCTCCCCCTCTGCACAGCAGCTCAGGGAATCTGATTAAATGCAACAAACCAGAAGGATGTAACCAGTCACTCCAAGCGGCAGACAGAGAGACTGGGCTATGGTTTGAATCAATAACTTGACTGCTCAGCATTCAGTCAATAATTCTCTCCCTGATGCACAGATGATGAGTTTCCTCATGGCGTATTACTTCCTGATGCATTACAGACAGCACACAACACAGCCCAAGGAAAGAAGAAAAAAAAAAAAAGAAGAGTGAAGAGAGTCAGAGATCAAAAACACAGAGTGGCAGAAAGAGCTCATCAGAGAGAAAGCTCCCAGCAATAACATAAGCAAAAATACCTCTGCACCAGAGCCAGCTGGGAAGGTTATTTCATTCGACATTGCAGCACCCCAGGCAGAAATCAGGACAAGATGGATGTTTTACTGCCAGACATCTCTTACTCTGACACATATCCCAAAAATCTTGTGCTTGGAGACAGGTTCTTCTCATTTGTCCAGAAGGGAGCAGAGCGGGTGGGAGTCAGCAAGTTCACTCAGATTCCCTCTACCGTCAGGAGGCTTTTGCTGTACCAGCCTGGCACTGCCCACCCGGGTACAGTTCACGTGTCTGCTGGGTTTGGACTGGGCAGTGTCAGTGCTGCACGCCTCACTCAGCCTTAAAGGGCCATTGCTGATCAAAGTTGGAGCATAAAATTCTGCCTGCCTCTGTGCCTTGCTGCATCTTGGAAATGTGGTAAGCACAGCCTCTGCCCTGCTTCTTCAGTACCAGCTCCTTCTTGGCCACGGCACAGAGACACAAGAGTATGTCACACAGCTCAGGTGAGTCCCCATTCACCTGCTGTTTAGTTGTCCCCAAGGCAGCTTTTTATTCTGGCTCCTTAAGTCCTTATTCTTTTCTTAAAACCCTGTGTCCCTGC
Source organism: Todiramphus chloris collaris (assembly GCA_025345505.1). Classification (NCBI taxonomy): domain Eukaryota; kingdom Metazoa; phylum Chordata; class Aves; order Coraciiformes; family Alcedinidae; genus Todiramphus; species Todiramphus chloris. The sequence goes on along the minus strand of JANVCC010000033.1, from coordinate 17,359,284 downwards.
AGAGATAGAAACACAGTCCTCCAAAAGAACTCAGGTCTTTTGTAATACCCACAGGAAAGCACATTAGCATCACATAGTTCTTTCTTGAACCCAGTCTTCCCTCCAGGGTTAGGATTTGGGGAAGGACTGCCTGCACTGTACCTGGTACAGCATCTGCAGTTTCTGGGTATCATATAACCAAAGGAGACACATAAATACTGTGAGGCATCTGCTCCTCTTTTGACCTGTGCCATCCTACATGTATCAGTTTTGATGCTGTAATTGCTGACTATCAGCGCTTCCCAATGCAGTCATTCAGCAGTGACATGCTGCAGGCACATGGTCCTTTCTCATTCCTTGAGATTAGAAACCAGAAACATGCCACAGGCTACATCACAGCACTGGACACAGGCTTGCTTAGCTTCCTACGGTCACAGGGACTTGCAAAGCAGCTTAAACAGAAGCAACGCAGACAGTCTGCCGCAAGCTCACAGGCTGCATCAAATATTAGGGACATTATAGATGCACATCCCTGATAAAAGTCACTACTGATTGCTAGATGAGAGAGTCAAACTCAGTGCTTTGTTGCTTTCTCTCACCTCAGCTTTGACTGGCCTTTTGGTCCCAAACAGGACATGTCCCGAGCAGCATGAATGCCCACCTCAGAGTGACATCAAGGGAGAGGGTGGAGAACAGGGGAGAGCAGCAGATACTGCCTCCATCTCACCTGAGCCCCAATTCTTGAATACAACGCTGCATTGCAGAAGAGAAATATTAATGCTGTAGTGACCATTCCACACACAAGGAAAAGTTTCCCTGGAATTAAGCTGACCAAAGTGCAAAAAGGATTCTGAGTCCAACAGCATCACCTTGATTTATAAGTGTGCAGTGAAAAGCCACAGAGCTCCTGTGTAAGGATGATTCAGTGCCCCTGCCATTGTACTTCACCAGTAACGGAGATCTGACAGCAGTGACCTGCAGCAAGGAAAAACAGATTTTCATCCTTTGTCTCTTTTCTTATTTTTATCTTGCACAGACCAAGAAAGAAAAGAGGTCTTAGCTTTGAACATCAAAATAACTAAGATATTGTTTCATCTGGAGACCTTTAAGACAAGCAAAGGACTGAGTAGTCACATGAAATTCTGTAGAGTGGGCAGCTCCAGGAGAGTGAAATAGCAACTAGCTTTTGTCAAGGGACCAAGAGTTAAATACGGGCAGGAGCCAGCAATACTGGGGCAGTAAATATGAGCAGGGTGAATTTTGTACTGCTGGTGTCTGGACAAAGTCATTTGTAGTAACAGTAGTTATGTTTTGGGTGTACAAATCTAAATAAATAGGGGGCCTGTGTGAAGGAAAGAGCAGGAGAGCAATCCAACAGGACCTAAGTAACTTGTCTCTCACAATCAGACGGTAACGGCGTAAGGGACAGCTTAACAGTTCTTCAATGTTACTTCTGTCAGATGCAAAACTTACTTCAACCAGTCAGGAAATTCAGGATCAAGAGAAAAGCATCATAAAACCCAGCCAGAGAAGAGGGTCCACCACAGGGTGGGTCAGGAGAGCTGGGTCTTGCAGAAGTGCCTTTTCCAAATCCCAGGGGGGCAGAAAACCTTAGGAAAGCACAAGCATACTTGGTTTTGCTGTGAGCTCTTGGCAAAACCTATCAGCCCAAAAGCACATAGACATTTATACAGAGATAATCAATTTGTATTTAATCTGAGAGCTCATCATTTAATAGGAGCAGAAGAGGGAAATCTGAGTATACAAGACCTTATCAGGACAATTGCGTGACACCAGTGCAAAAAGAAAAATGCAGCCACGGTTTGCATTGGAAGTGAAGACAAACATAAGTCCATGTACCACACACAATGTCATCTGTACAGTTCTGGCCCTGAAGAAATGCAGAAAAGTACCTGAGGAATGATCACAGGTATAGCTAACCCATATTATGATCGAAGACTAGAAGGACTTCACTTGTTTAAATGAGAATGAAGGGGAAAACCAGACTGCTGTCTAGTTTCAGGCACTCTTTCCTCTTAAGGTATCGATAAAGGTTGAAGCTTGCAATAAACCAAGTTGGCCTAAATTGGCTGTGAATAAATGAGGAGCATAACCACCACAGGAAGGAAGGTGAAGATTTGCCTCACAACAAGAGCAGCAGAGGCAAAAAGCCATTACTTGGTTGGGTCTGTTATGTGCAGAAAAACATGAAGCAGCTGTACCTTCCAGGGAAGCAGATTAGGCTCACCTGCTTTCTCTGAAACATTTTTGTTCCTGAATAATAATTTAAAGATTTTTAGATGGATGTTTCATATTTGATGGCTCATAGAGGAAACACAGCTGTACATCCTGGAGAGAAAGCTCTAGAGCTTTACTCAGAAAACCTTCCTGCAGAGAAACAGGTTGTACTGATATAGAAATCATTTTGCTAATATGTTGTCACAGTTTTTCCTACACATCAAGCCAATAAAATTTTGCTCAGAAAAATCCTCTGAAGCAGAAAGCAGTGCAAGCTAGTACAGAAGTAACACTCCAGAATCACAGGCCACCCTCCAGCTGGAAGATGCTCCCTTGCAGTTTAGGGACACACACACTGGAAAACTGCAGCTGATAAGGAGCCTTGTGGGTTTGGCTTTTATTTTTTTTAAAGTTTTACCTTTATGTCCTACGCAGCCTTACAATAGAACTTTATGCAGAAAAGAACAATCTTATCTTTGGGCTAGGGCCAGAAAGTCAAGATTTGTATCAGAACTGCTGCAGAGTTGGAAAGATCCAGATCTTGCCTTGCAGTATGGATTCCCTTCCCTCTTACAGTTTCTGATCTACTCCATAGCCGTTTTCAACCCAGAGAACAATTAGCAATTATGGGAAGTGTTAGCAGGTACCTGGAACAACGTGGAGAAACAAAAGACAGCCCAACTCCCATTTCAATTATGATATATCATTCTTGCAAAGCTAAAATGTCACATGTACCTATCAAAATGATGCTCCATCTTCCCCGATGTACAGTTGTATGTGGAGGCTATTTTAAATAGAACAAAAGCAACCATCATCAATCTGTCTCTAGGGCAATACATCAACAGATGTTTCTTCTGCATGGGGTTAAATAGGATGTCAGAGCTGTCCCCCAGAGCTCAAAGAAGAGAGTTATTCAGCAAGTGGGCATTAGAGTGAAGAGCCTTTGTAGATGTATAACCCATCTGACATCATCCTTGTAGATGTAAAACCCCACCTGACATTGTCCCTCAATGAAAATCACATGGTCTCAGTGCCCTATTCCAGAAAAAGCCTTCTACCAGACCCAGCCCTTCAAACCCACCTAGATCATGTTGGATGGCCCCCGAGTTGTATTTATCAAACTATTATCTGTGGATATAGCAAAACTGCGTGAGGCTTGCAGAAAGACAGAAAATAAGATGCTAGTTTACTGAAGCAAAGGGATTTGACAGCAAACAGCCAGTCCAAGAGCCTTGTGGACAGTAAGCAATGACAGCCTGGCTTCTGGTGGGTGGCTTTCTCAGGGACTGACACCACAGTCAATCATTTCTATCAGTGTCTAAAGGAGATAATTCCCACACACACACCCCCCCCCATTCCCAGGGCTGTGGGAAGGTGCAGCAGCAAGAGGTGCATTCCTCCTCACTGAGGGTGGAGGAACCTCCACACACAGGCACAGGGAAGAACTGTGCTCAGTTTTGGACCCCTCGCTACAAGGGCATTGAGGTGCTCGAGTGCATCCAAGAAGGGCAATGAAGCTGGTGAAGGATCTGGAGACCAAGTCTTACAAGGACTGACTGAGGGGGAACCGGAGTTGTTTAGCCTGGAGAAAAGGTGGTTTAGAGGAGACCTTTTCACTCTCCTGTGACCGGAAAGGAGGTTGTAGTGAGGTGGGATTCTGTGTCTTCTCCCAAGTAACAAGGTATAGGGCAAGAGGAAACGACCTCAAGTTGTGCTAGAGGAGGTTTAGATTAAGACATTAGGAAAAATTTCTTCACCAAAATGGTTGTCAAGCCCTGGAACAGGCTGCCTGGGTAAGTGGTGGAGTCACCATCCCTGGAAGTATTTAAAAGACTTATAGATGTGGCACCTGGGGACATGGTTTAGTGGTGGACTTAGCAATGCTGAGTTAATGGTTTGACTCAATGATCTTGGAGGTCTTTTCCAACCTAAACAATTCTATGGTTCTGTGATAAACCTTTCCCCAAGAAGGTTCTGTAACAACGAGCAGAGCTGGTAAGCTTACTGCTTAGCATGCATACCATCCCCATTTCCAGTTACCTTTCCTAGAGCATTTCATCTTAGCTACATCTTACCTGCTTGTGATCAACATTATTCAACCTGATCTCAAATGTGACAGCAGCAAAAGTAGAGAGTTACCAAAGACATGATTTCACCTGCTCAGTAGTGATGGTTTAGCCAGCTCTGCTGGAAGACTGATGTTTTCTGTGCAGAAAGTAAGTCGAGGACTATCTATGACAAACACACACATGCTGCCACATGAGTGGCACAGCTTACACAAAGGCCAGATCTGAAATTTTTAAAGACTTCCATTCCCTTTGCACTCTGTGGTGCCAGGACACTCAGAGTTCTAACAAATAGACTGGAGACCAGGTTTAGAAACTTTTTGCTGATCCCTGGAATAACCGTTGAAGGTGCAATGGCTTATTCAGTCCTGCTAATTTTGAGCACAGAAGAAGTGTTGCTTTTGTAACAAGGGCATGGAAGCAGAGCTGAGTACGCCAGGGCTTAGTTTCAAGCCCTGGCAATGTCCATACCTGACTTCAGCACGTAACTCAGCCACAGTTCCTCACCTATGACAGTGGTACCAAATCCTGAACATCACAAGACTTCATATACCCATGCAGTAGCTTGGGTACAATGGCCAGACAAAAAAAAAAATCCTGCAAAGAAGGAGGATTTGTTAGAGTTTGCTTGACAGCATAACAGAGGGGAAAAATGCAATACCTCTATGTATTAACACAGACAAAAAACTGGAGCACCATTAACACTTCTAAGAACTGACAAAACAGTCCAGCAAGAAGTAAATGAGGTCCAGGACTGATGGCTGCCCTCTCTGGAGAGGCACGCTCCTTAGCTGTTCCAACACCACTTGGTAGATCTGAACTTTCACCTCAAATTTCTAAAACTGTGTTAGGTACAGGACTACTTTCTGTAAGGTGTTTCTCAACTGGAGAATTTAGATATTGACTGGAGTCCACTAATCTCCACCCACTTTGTTCCCTCTAGTCAAAAGAGGAAAAGAGGTCACAGGCTTAACTTTCAAATAATAAATGCATTATCTAGAAAGCAGAATTTGCTAAATCATGTTTTTATTTAATCTAAAATTCATGAAATGCCCAGTACATGCACACAGAGACCATAATTGCTCTTGCATACACATTCAATGTTCCCTTTACCCCTACCATGAGTATGATCATTGAAGGCAAGGCCTTAAAACGCTAAGGACACTATGGTTAGAACTTCATTCAGGAGTGGAAACCACAGTGGAGCACCACCAATGTTTTTCACACCCTTCCCTTAGACATTCCGCTATTCCCCTCAGCTCTAATCTGCAGCAGCCTCCACTCCAAGATTTTTCCTTCCTGGTCCTGCTCACAGACAGTCACTGCAAGGTCAGGGCTCATGCTGTGCGTGTACACAGCACAGGAACAAGACACACTTCTTGCCTCCTTCCTATCCGCATTCTGAAGTGATCAGAATTATCTAAATACAGAGGCACAGAGTGTTCTACTGGTGCCATCTATCACAACAGGAGACCATGACAGCTCTACTGTAAACCATGTATGTTGAGGAGAGCCATGACCCAGCTGAAAGATAAACTGCCTGGCAAGGAAGGACATGGAGAACATTGCTCTCCACAAAATACAGCAGACTAAGAGGGCCATCTCCTCCCTCCTCATCTCCATTTACCCTCCTGTGAGCCATGCTGCCACACAGCTTTTGTAGGTGAGGTCTCCTTCAAAATGCTAAAGTCCAGGCTGCAGGGATGAACACAGAAAAACTCACAGGCAGACCCATTGCTTAGCCCTCCATGTGCACCGAATCAGAGCAGACACCAGGGGCAAGACCCCTACTCAAGACCAGTCATCCCTCAGTTTCCCTGTCAAAGAGAGAAAACAGAACATGGGAAATCCATTGCAGTCCTAAAACACCCGTCTTTCTACTTAAAGCTTCTGGATGCAAGCAAGAAAAGCTTGACTAAGAGGTGTTACAGTTAACAGTCATTCACATGAGTACTAAGGCTTGTAAATAGGGATTTTAGTAGCCCTCTTCAGCCCAGTATCACCATGAGTATCTCATTTAAAGTGTTTCTTCAGACAGGAGAAGCCCATTATCTTCCACAGGCTCCAGCATAACCATGATCATATATCACAAAGTAATTACCACTTCAGACACTGGATGGGCATACAGATCCAGACAAAGCATTTTTCCCTTCTGTCACATCTGCTTTTAGATTTTCTAAATACTGTGCAGCTTTGGTGTCAGTCAGCATGATACAGCTCACTTTTAATTAGCTCTACAAATTTTCTGAATGAGACATTTTTCTTAAACCCCCATCCACCATAAAGGTTTGCTAACCTAGACCTGTCAGACAAGAGGGAGAAGTGCTGTGATAAGGAGGGTGGAGTGTTGTGCAATTTTGCCTGCAGGGATATTTGGCTAAGGCTTGCACATATCAGTAGAATAATGGCTTAAATTTTAAGCTGGAACAACAGATGACAGCTCATTTTGTTTCTGCTGTGCTCATCCCTAATAAGTCTCTGATAAAAATGCTGATGAAAATTGTTTTTCCTTAACAAATGAAAGAACACTCTACAGCCATCATCAGGAAGCCTGCAACACCACAGCTCCTCAATAGTTATGCTTTTAGTGGTAACCCTTGTAATGTAAATGCACCAAAAGCACTTCCTCAAAAGTCCAGAAGGATTTACAAGAGACTGCAGTGGTTAAGTCTCTGGTTACCAAGGTGACATGTTTATTATTCTCACTAAAAGAACGCTAATATACTGCATAATGCTTCACCATTAAACTGGGAATTTATTTGCCAAAAAAACAAGAGCTTATCTGGCAAAATAGTGTCTTCCCATCCTTACTGCCTTGCATCAGCTTGTACTATATAATACTATATAACAGCAATAGTCATTTGTTTCAGTTCTCCTACTGACTACACATTAATCATATTCTGTTCTGATTGAGCCCATATAAAGAGACTATACTTTTTTCTAACCACACAACTCTTATGAGGTACCAGAAAAATCAAAAGTAAGCAATTAGCTGAGAAGATTGCTTAGTGCTTGAGTGAAACAGCTAAAACATTAACTGTTAAAGTGACAGGATCTTAAAAGAATTCTGTAGAGAGCAATCATAGGAGAAAAACACAAATGTTTTTTAAATTAATTGCTTATAAGTCATCTCCCTCAAACATCTCTCTTAAATGGATGCATGAAGCTTGGGAATGCGTACATCACTCATCCTGTAACAGCATTATTCACCTTGCTCTTTTCTGAAAACGTGTGTCTAAAACCCAGTCCTGCTTACAGGAGTAACAGAGTACAGAGAGCTGTGTCAAGTCAGCAGCTATAGGAGGGATCTCATCGATGTATACAAAGACCTGAAAAGAGACTGCAAAGAGGATGGAGTCAGGCTCTTGTCAGTGTTGCCCAGTGACAGGACAAGAGGCAATGGGCACACACAGAAAGACAGGCGATTCTCTCTGAAGACTTTTTTACTGTGAGCATTACTGAGTGCTGGCACAGGCTGCCCAGAGAGGTTCTGGACTCTCCCTCCTGGCAGATACTAAAAAGCCATCTAAACATAGTCCTGGGCAACTTGTTCTAGGTGAGCATGCTTGAGCAGGGGGGTTGTTGGATCTGATGACCTCCAGGAGGTCCTTTCCAGCCTCCACCACTCTGATACCAGTGCTCTAGACTGCATCCAATCAATGCCTTCCCACCATGTGCTGAAAGAACTTGTCACACTGCCAGATACCATCCCTGTTATCAGGGAGGTGAAGGCAAGTTCTTAATTATCTATCTACAAGCTGCTTAAGGGGTCACCTCACTCTCTGAGATTGCTTTAAACCATTAACATTTCCTGAATTGCTACAGCTAATCATTTCATCACTGGAAAGTCAAGTAACAAGAGTTTCAGATCACTTGCAAACCCCACAGCTCTGAAAAGCCTATGCAGGTGTTTCCTCAGGGACTGCTTTGTGACCCGCAGTTAACTTCCCAGTTATTCCTACTCCAATTCTCATCTTTGTGTTAAATCCTGTCAGCAGCCACAGCATGTTGCAGTAGCACTAACTTTCTTCTACAAACCCCTAAGATCATACACACAACGGGACACGCTCTGGCAAGAGACATGCACCTTTCTGGTTTTTTTACACAGACTTTGCTTCTTCCATTTACTCATTTGTTTGCTCCCTACGTGCGTTTTGAAATGCTAAATCTAGTCCCAGTCAAGTTCAGTAAAGTAACATTTTTAGTCAGAGGTGTCTAACTGTGCCTGTTCTTTTTAAAGTTGCATCTTTTTAAATTAGAATTTCAGTGTTGTATATGAAAAGTTTGCCCATTCTACAGTCACAGCACACAATGTGCAACTCACTGCAATTTTTGAGAATCTTTTAATAAAACCTGCAAGCCCTAAAAATACAGCCTAAAGGGTCCTATAGGAAAAAAAGACCATCCTGCAAGTTTTTCCTAAGATAACAAAATGGAATTAATTTTTCAAGCTCTCCTCACATCCCCTGCCTGAGCACTTCTTAAAAGACCACTACTAAAAATTAATTTCTAACTGTACTTTGAAACTCGGGAGTTATTTAAGAGACATGAATTCAGGAGCCTGACAATTCTTTTTCTTCACAGCAAGAAAACAATCTGCTCTCAGTTACAATGATCACCAGAACTAGCACTAGAGAGAAAACTTTGGTAGCTATGGCTTAACGCAGGCTTTCACTTCATTATGCTGCAGGAAGAAGAAAAGGTGCCTTCAAGAAAAACTGTGCTAGTAGCGAAGACTGGGAGCAATACTGAAGAGCTGTGAACAGGTAAGCACCAAGATCATGGGGCAGTCACAAGGAAAGCCAGGCTGTGACTCAGTGCCTGAAAACAGCAAGAAGATGGGAGGGGAAAAAAACCCAAACCACAGAACAGTGACAGGAGAGATTTCAGCAGCAGTTTCCCCCCTGTGGCACAAGAACAAAAATCAGGGTAGAGCTTCCATCACATCCTTGCATACATATTTAAAGTTGACTTTTAATCCGTATCAGAGGCACATATATACAGGAAAGGCTACTTTGTCAAATTTTCCAAAAAGAATTGTTGGACTTAATGTTCACATTTTTGGTTTGGGGCCTTTTAAAACAGTGACCTGGAGCAATCCTGAGCCAATCATCTCCTTATGGCTCTCCAAAGAGGCCTCTGTTAAACCCATTCATACCCCTGTCCAACTAAACCTGCTAGACTGCCTGCCAACTAAGGTTTCACACTTTAGGTTCCAGGAGATGCTCAGACATTATGAAGAAAAGCAGCAAACACACTTACACAAAACCAAAACATACTGTCATCTGCACCGCTTGCATTGTGTTTAAGACTCATTGCTCTTTGGTGGAGCTGTCACAAACCCCCATGCAGTAAATAAGAAGCCAACTCCGAAGCACTGCACCTAGTAAAAATTTAATATAATAAAACAAATTGAAAACGGCAACATTATTTTAACCATTCACAATTAAAGTGGAAAAATCATAAGGCAGCCATTCATGGAATGATTTTGTGTACAAATGGTTTGGAAAAGAGACATTTTAAGTACAGTTCCATACATGGAGTCAGGTAAACAGCAATGACCACGCAATGTTTTTCCCTGGAAATCCAAGGCTAAGAGATGTAATAAAAGGACAGTAAGAAAAAAGATTTTACTTTCAAAGGAAGTCTGAGGTGAACAGGAATCTGAAATTCATCCTAAACTTCTCCACCATACTGCAACCACTCCTCCTCCTTCCACCCCCAGAAGAATAGAAATACCTTTCCCGAGTCTCAGCACAGAATGGGAAGGGAGCAGCAGCCACATTTATTCCACAGTATCTCTCTCTTCTTTTGCACAGAGCTGTTACCACATGGACACACATCTGCTACTGCCAAAAGCTCCTTGACAGCTCTGAACTAGTTCCTGAATAAACACAGCAGTTTTTCCAGGTCTCTTGGGTAACTTCAGCCTTTTATACAACCCACCTGGAAATGGTTCTTTGAAGTCAACAGGTGGTTTCTGCATTTAACACCTGACTACCTGACATGCCACAGCCAGCAAAACCACCTGTCTTGCTGTGATAGCTCTGCCATTCTCAATTAAGTTAATGTCAGTACAGCTTCTTCATCTGTCCTCAGGTGCTGAAAAAGAAATATTTCCCTTCTTTATATATGGGACAAGAGAATTAAACAGTAGGGAAAGTACCTGCACACACTGCTATCAACAGAAGCTGCTTCAGTCCAATTCCTACCACCAATTAAGAAATCATTAACTGAAAAAACAGCTGATGAGAGGATTATGGATTTCCTACAAGGGATTTACAGAAGGAAAAAGGGGATGTGCCTGGTGTTACCTGCTAGACCTGCTGCCACCTACCTCACTGTAGAAAACACAGGCAGAGACAGCTATTACAGAGAGAGTGAGAGGAATCTGTTTGCACCAAGGTCCCCTGAGGAGTAGAAAATGATACCAGATGGCCCCAACTACATGCAACGCTTGGTTTTACTGTGACAGATGGGGAGATAGGCAAAAATAAAAGGGACTATGATAAAATGGACCATTTTATTTAACTCATTAAAATATTCTGCGTCAAGAAAATAATCCTCTATGTGGAACTAACAATTCAAAAGGTTTGGTCATTTAAAATGTTATACTCTCCCTTAGCATAGAACCAAAAGCTTACTTAGTCACTACAGTGTCAGCTACAGAACTGAAAATAATAGTTTAACACAGAGATAACAGGGACAGACAAAAGAAAATCCTGTTGCTACTTCTAAATGCATGGGAGGGGTTGGGTGGGTGGAGAACAAAAGACAAAACAACACAGAAGTCTTCTATCACCCGAGTGCCAAAATTAAAAGTATGTGTTATCAGAATTTGTGACAGTTTTTAGTTGTCAATGTTTTCATTAAATTCCCTCACTTGCTGCTGTAACTTGGCCTCTGTAGTTCACGAACCATTAAACTGAGCATTACCTTTTCTGGTGCCTGCCCCAGAAACTGGAAAAGACAGACAAGACCTCTCAGCAGTGGCACCTCTTCAGATTACATCAGCAGTGAAAAGGCCAGTGGCCACATCCTCATCAACACATCCTGATCCAGAGGAAAAGGTACGGTCCCCATGCTCCAACACTGCAACAAAAGGCATGAAATGGGACCTTGCCTACACACCTCTCTAACCCATTGCTATCGTAACGCACAAAATGAGGCTGAAGTAAACGAAATCAGGATGCCAGTTCAACCCCAGTGGGCACACGCACAAGTGACAGAAGACAGCTTAAAGAAAAAAAAACAAACAACAAACTTACAGTTTTACAAGATGTGAGCATTCGATGCTGCACTACGCTATCTCCTGCTTCTGTTGCAGACCTTGCAAACTTGCCAGCTTTTGAAAACAGTTACGTGGAAAGATTAAACAAGGTAAAACAGTGAGGTTATCAAGGAGGAAGGTAATTAAGGGGAAATCAGGAAGAACACCAGGAGCTCTGGCATAAACATCCCTATGTATCATTCACGTGTGTCAGCGATCACTGACTTTTTGAACAAGTAGCTTACTAGTTGCACATGTTATAGGAAAAAAAGTTTAAGAACATGCAGAAGAGGATCTCATCCATGTCACTGATTTTGCAGTGGCTTTTCAGAACAGAATTAATTTTTGAAGGTCTAGTGTCAGAAATGCTTGTTTAGGCCTGATACACTATTTCTATCTCAAAATACTCTCTTGTGGGAAAAGATTATTTCTAATAATTTTGCATTGATTTTACATATTAAAACACACAAATGAACAAGCACTCCTGGGGATCAATATTACGTTCAATCCTGGGATGCACCTGTATTTTTACAAAGCCAACAGACAAAGCAAACCACTAGTCCAAGAGCCAGGCCAAACCCATCACTGAACTAGCAGACAAAGACAAAAATGTAAAGAATATGAGGCACAAGGGCCCATGAAGTACAAGTAACAAAGGGCATAAGAGATGTATCTAAATGGAAACAAGAAGCACTTCAGTTAAGAAGGTATTTCAAGCCTTGAAAATTCATTTCAAACAAACCAAAAAACCCAAAAAATATATTTGGCAATGTTACCTTTAAAAAGTGCAGATGGAGTATAGCTTAAAAGGGGTACCGCATTAAAAAGTTTTCCCCTAAAGAATTTTATCTTGAGTCTGTGCACATCAAGCATTCCTGACTTTTCAATGCACTACAGTTATTAGAGAATAATATATTTTGTGTTAAGAGAAACGGTCTTTGACAAGAGAAGGCTGTGCCTTGGAAAGGGACAGATCTTTTGTCACTCATTGGCAGTGAGAAGCGTCAGCAGGTGGCAATGAATTCTCCAGTAGATTCACCAAAACTAATGCTTATCAGTAAGAGGTGAATGCACAATTCCCAAAGGAAAAGCAAAATGATGAACAGGTCCACTGGGAACCCACCACTGTTGAGTTTTTTGTTTATTGGGTTATTTTGTTCAGAACTGCTTTAGAAACACTTTGTACTCTATCTACAGCATAAATATTTAACTAAACATCTTGTCTGGTTAGCCTTAATACCTTTTAATTTGTAGGAAAAAAAATAAAGTATAAAGAAACCACACATCCCCCGCCACCGATTTCAGCAGTTCAGACTTTTGACAATGAGCTAGTAAAGTTGACTGGTCCCCTCAACAGCTGTCTCCACCAGATTCCTACTCCTCAGAGCCCAGCAGAGCTTGATTTCAAAGGGCACTATGGGTGTATCTCTCAAGAGTAGCAGTAGTGCAATCACAGAACTTGATACTCAATTCCTGGTAACATTTATGGTGCCTGTGCTTTACTGACTTGGCAGAAAACTGTCTCCCGAGAAATACTGCCTTTTAAAAATTTATTAAGAATTGCATAAACAATCAAAACACTATTCTCCTTGCTTCTAACCTTTGTCTTAAATAATGGAATACACTGCAAAATTCATTTGCACTTTCTTAACCAGCTGATTTCCTATGCTAATCCTACACTTCGTATACACCGTTCCTTCCCCATCAGTGACACTTCCATGACGATAGCAGCGCTGTCCGGAGTTCCAAGCTTAGCCCATTTTTCCCAGTACAGTTGGGGACAGACATCACAAGGACCAGTCACGTCGTCAAGAAAACAATGGGGGAGAGCCACTTTCTTCGTTAGTAAGACCTCTCACAAGGCAGCCATCCTTTGTTTTTGCTCTCAGCTGTGAAAGTTGACTTGCAGGATACTTTGGTGATTGCAATTTTGTGATGAGTCGCTATGTTTTTCCCCACTCACCTTTCTTAAACTCCATCTTCCCTGAGAATAGGGCCAGAAGTAACAATTAAAATAGCAAATGTCTTCAGAAAAGAAGGTTACATAGAATTTATGTCCGGCTGCCAAAGTACATTTTGCTACACTAAAAACTTCCCCAGTATTCCTCATTTTGCAATCAAGGTTCCCTCTGAACTCCATAAAGTGGATGGGATGGATGATGCATAAGAGACAATGATAAAGGGAGCAGCTGACATTTACTGCTCGTGTCAGATCGAGGAGGAGAATGGTGAAATTTGAGCGTTTAGTGATGGTGTCCAATGGACAAAACTAGAGGGATAAGGCACCCTAATACTAGGGCTGCCACCTCCAGACGACTGAGTCCTTTTCCTCCACTTGATTCGGGTTTGTGGCTATGAGCAATTCCTCCTACTTCTGGAAGGACGTGAACTGTGGCAACATAAAGAAAAGTCCCGGCAGAAAATAGCATAGCAACTCCGGTGGCATTGACTTCTGAAAGGGCTTCTTTGCTGCTCTGAAATGGGAAAACAAAACCAAACAAACAAAAAACAGAAAAGGCAAAAAAATTAGGATAAGCAGAAGTTCTTCAGTCAATAATAAAAATATTCCGTAAGTATCCAGACATGTTAGGATTTCTATCAACTCTCATTCTCTCACAATGACAATGGTTTAATGTGGGGGTTTTGTGCCTTGCACCTTCCATGTAGCAACTGTCATTCTAAAGTTGATGTGGGGGGCAGAATGACACCTCTCGCGATAGTTGGTTCACTTCAGACTTGCAGAAGAACTGTTACAGTCTAGGCAGAAGTATCTTGGTTTGACCATCTCACAGAAACACATGAAGTGTCAAAATGACAAAATGTGCTGCGAAAAAAATAAAGTTCAGATTGCAAAGCAAAAAATTTTAGGTAGGACACTCAAGACTTTTTTTCTCCTTTTTCTAAACAAAAAGTTCAAATATGATGATGGCCTTAAAGTATCTGGTCACCTGCTGGTCAGAGCAAAATTTGCTTGATTTAAGTCTCAAATCATCACTCCTCCTATATTTCCTTTGTATGTACAAGTAAACACCCCAACTTTTGCCAGAATTTCCATGCAAACTTGATAAAGAAATGTATCTTCTGGAGAGCATGTCTTCACATTCACACTAAGATTAAGATCATGCTACACATCATTAAACGTAATGAAATCCAAACCCTCTCATATCAGTTTCAAAATGCTTCTTGAGCAATTTCCAACTCAATGTGATGTTGGTTCTCTGGTGTACATTCAGGTTATTTTTACAAAGAGTGAACATACATCTTCTGCTCTGGAGCTATACAACCATTGTGACATCCCTCATGCCTTATCAAGTTTCTGTTCTTTTTGAAGAGCAAATTGCAAAACCAACTGTCAGCCTACACCAAAAGAATGCCCAAACAGCATTCTCGTTCCTATTTACCAAACCCAACCCTTTCCACTGTTTCCTGTACTGCAGTATCAAACATAACTCCTTTCCAGCAAGTAAAGGGATTAGCAGAGATGATTTATTTAATCTTTCTTCTCACGCATTGAGTTTCATGAGATCACATTAAGATTCTTTACAAAACATTAGGGGGTCACCAGCACGGGCCACAGCAGTTAGAAATACAGGAGTGTCATAGGAAATGCTCTGAGAAGCAGAATCATTTAATTTGAACAGAGATGATAAAATCACATACAGTGGCTCATTTCACAGGCCATTTGTTGTACAGAGACAAGCCAAGACCATGCTGTAAGAAGTATGGGAGGCAAAAAAGGCTGTTCTAGCTGAGGGTTCAACTTGTGACACAGCACAAAAGACTTTCAACATACAAGACCAATTCTGGAATGTCAGAAGAAAGTAGAAATTACTTTCTACTCGCATATTACAATAAAATAAAAGTGCATGCAGCAACACTGAAAAGTACTCAGTTATACAGTCATGAGATAAAACCTGGTGTATGAGTAAATTGGTCTCCACAGAATAAAGACAGAAATCAGTCTTCTAAAGAGAAGCTACACAAAACTTTTTAGAGGAGTTTTATCACTGGTTCTGATGGAAAGCATGTTTTTGTTTGGTTGTTTTCTTCCCCCCACACATATTGCTATCTTGTTAATCTACTTTTTTTTTAGTCTGCATTCTGCTGAATTTTTCAAGCAGTTTGGAATTACACTCTATGAAACTCATAAGATATTCCTTTCTCCAAACTCCACCACTAAGCTACATTTTTAGGCAGAACAAAATCACAGTCCTACCTTGCTTAGCCCTAAGTATGTCACCATTGACATAACAGGTGCTGCTAATGCAAAGACCAGCAAGTGTTTTCTAATTCGATTCCGCTCCAGCCCAGCGTGCATCAGGAAGGAAACCAGGCCAAAGGCAGCTGGTGCCTGCAAAAAAACCAATATTCACTGGTTATACAATACCTTCTAAAATCCCCTGAAATCTGAGAGAAAGTTGAAATACAACTTACTACATTGAAATGCACTGAACTGGAAGAAATTCAGGGAGAGCTCTAGCATGCTGCAGTTAACCCAACTCAATACAATTCTGCAGGCTAACAGTACCTAATGGAAACTCGTGTTCTGGCTGTCAGAGTACACATATTTGTGTAGTCATTATAAATACTAAAATGGTCATTCTCACTTGAGTCATTGCTTTAATCCCTAAGACTCCACTAATTTAGATAATTTCTTTTTTGTCCTGAGACTACCCATGAAGCATCCTTAGATGGACAGTTTCTTCATCTACAGCAGAAAAATTCTACGACTAACGTGGAGGGGGAAAACATTCCCAAAGAAAGATAACTATCAGCTTCCACATGAACAAAGACTGAAAAGAGCACTTTTGATTAGTACTTCGTTCAGTTTCATATCTGTTCTCACGGGGAAGCAAACATATATTTCCTCCTTCTCCCTCTGCTGGCATCCAGTTCCTTATCCACAAGGCATGTCTGTCCTACTACTCCTGAACTTTACAGTATTTTTGCTTCCATAAAGACTGTATCAGTACACCCTGACATTTCTGAGATAAAGTATAAACTAAAATATATGAAGCTTTTTTTTTTAAAGTATATACACAGAATATTTTTTTTTAAACCTAGAGACAAAACAGAGAAGAAATACATTTCTCTTCCAATACCAAATACTTCTCGATGATCTTTCATAGGATAAATTTTCCACTTCTAAAACTGTACAATTTCAGAAATTAATTTGAACATTAAGAATAATAAAAGCAAGTTTCATTTGGCAATACCCATAAACTAAGTCTCACAACAAGATGTGACACTGACATTGCCACCTTTGAAGAGGGTTATATAAACCACAATTTCTTGTCTGAACAGTGAAGAAAAGATATACTAGATCTAGATTGCCTAACATTTTGAATGTAGGATTCTGCAAGCAAGATTTTGGATGAATATATGACTAACTACAGTAATGTATGCACATTCTACCATAAGTCAAACATACATCTGCACACGTGTTTAGAACCTATACAGCTAATAGACATCTTTGCACAAATGCTACAAAACAAAACAACAACAGAAATAAAAGATCTTCCCTTCTTCAAAGAGCCGTTGTTGGCTTGTTCCCGTCAGAAAAACGGTTAATTTTTTTGCCTGCAGAGATGGGGTATGACTGATGTTGAAGCTACTAAGTAACAGAGGTAACTACAAGTTGTGGTTTAGTACCGTGACATTGAATGGTTTCAAAAGCATAACCCTTTAAACAACTATTATCACTTGCATTTTCTTAAGAACCAAACAGAAACAAAAAATCGTTGTAATCAGCTTAAACCTGCTTTTCTTCCTTGAACACACCAGTATATACTCCTGTGCTTAATTCATCCTCTTGAACTTCTCTGAATACATCTCTTTTAGCAGTAAAAATCTTGGGGGGGAGGAAGGTGAAGGGTGGTGGTGTTTGTTTTGTTTTTAAAGAAAAAACAAAAAACACACACCAGCTTCAAAGAAGTCAGTGTGAAGCTGCCAGATTAATTCATGAGCTTCCTTCTCCGACAACTCTTGGGAGACTTTTCCAACCCATTGCAACC
Organism: Todiramphus chloris collaris; assembly: GCA_025345505.1. Taxonomy (NCBI): domain Eukaryota; kingdom Metazoa; phylum Chordata; class Aves; order Coraciiformes; family Alcedinidae; genus Todiramphus; species Todiramphus chloris. Next base: position 17,341,717 of record JANVCC010000033.1, on the reverse strand, counting down.
AAGGTAGGCAGCAGAGTTCGCTTCTCATTTGTACTGTGTTCAGACTAAGCATCAGACATTGGCTATTCTGTCACACATCACGCCACTACTTTTTGGTCCTTGAAGCTGTACTATTAACCTAGTCATTTCAATAGTGTTACATATTTCCACAGCGCATCACTAAGGAAACTTAAGATCTCTGGTAATTTGTGTAGGCTTAAACAGTCTTTTAAAGAACAAATAAGAATTTTTTAATTTTTTTAAATTTTTTTTGGATGATGACTTACCTTGTGCAACATAATCGCAACAAACACTATCAACTGGACACTAGTCTGAGAAGTGGAAGCTGCTGCACCCAACGCAACACCATCAGCTGAAACAGGAATAAAGATCCATGGATTACTCCTGCACTTCCATTACAGCTTTCCCATCCCCTCAACGGCTGACAGCACAAAACGTGTTGATTTGAGCAGCCCCATTACTCAAAATGCCACTAACAACACTGACCCAACACGCGATTCACTTCCCTTTCTTAAATCACAACAACTTCAGGATATCAGACAACCCTGAACAGGAGCTCTCGTGTATTTCCCAAGACCGTAACAACCATAGTGGGAATCAATTCAGTATTGACACTTTCAGACAAATTAGAAACAGGTAACAAGTTTAGTTATTTTAGCCTTCTGCAGTAGAAGTGGCTTCCTAAGTAAATTTTAAAATATGTTATAGATTCTAAGCATTAGAAAAAATTTAATTATCATTTAAATGAATTTTCAAACAAACACTACTGTAAGTACTATTTTTTTACCATTTAACATGAACTTATTGTCTAAAAGAAAGTGGGAAATGGATACTGTATCAATCCTTGCTACTTATACACTTTTTTAATGAAGAAATTTCTTTTTGGTAAGCATCTTACGACTTATCTAGACAATAATCTTCATCAGGAGATTAAAAAGCATCATATTTATTCTATATATACATAGCAAAGAATTAGAAAGTCAACATGGGTTGACTGCAACACATGCACAACTTTCAGTCCTTGCAAGCCAGCCCAAATGTTCTTCAGTCAAATCTTTGTGCTCCAGCCTATAATGTCTTCTTTCCCCACAAGATACTATTTTTTTGAAGTCGATGTTAAAAAAACAAAGCAAAAAAAAACAAACAAAAAAAGAACCCACCAAAAAAAAAAAAAAACCCACCACAAAACCCACAAACCAACAAAAATCACCACACAGGTCAATTGACAAGTAAACCCAGAATTGTTTCATACTAATCAAACGTGTTAACGTGTGTTGAAATCTAGTAGCTAAAGCAGCCAGGACAGAAACTGCAGAGGCAGAGAGTGAGCATCACACAACTTCTCAGATAAGAAAAATAAGAGTGAAAATACTGTACCCAGATAACAACTCAGTGGAACTTTCTGAGCACTAGAGTATTTTTTTCCAGAAAGTTTTGGGGAAGATCCTTAGTTCTCCCTGCCTTGCCTTCCTCCCCCTTGCCCTGTATAAAAAGCCACCCTCAAAACCAAGCCCCATGTTTCTATAGCATTTAAAGAGGAGTCACACAGCAACAGAAGTCCTTGTCAGATGCTAACAATAGGTTCCACACTACCTGCAGCATGGACTACTAGTCCCAGCGTTGTGGTGATTTTGGAGTTGCCTGATCTTGCAGCTTCTGGATCTGAAATGGTTAGGATCAAGAGAACAAATATATCAATTATTCTGGAAGAAAAAGATTGAAGTATCTTAGCACATGTCTCTATCAGCTGCTCAGGCAGTTATATTCAAAACTACCAGCTTTTGTATTTCTGCATTAGATTTACTGTTAAATACTGACACCCAACACCTTCAAACCAGCTGTAGTTCTGCCAACAAACAAGTGACAGAATCATACACAACTCTTTGCAATTTACAGGATCATTGAAATAGGCAGAAGCTGTTGTTTTTCTTAACCTCCTGAAACCAAATGTTAAAGTTCTGTGCTATCAATGGGAAGAAATGCTAGTTTTGCATTCCCAGAATCCAGAGCTGCTCCAAGAGTCACGATGATTTTTCCCCATGTAGCCCAAGGTTGTCATTTTCCTTCAGGTGACAGTCTAGGGCAGTCTCTGTTGCACAGATTATCTGGCAATTCCTAGTTAGCAATAAATTCTACTTGTCATAGCAGCAGTTGCAAAGACTTCAGCCCAAGGTTATACACCACAAAGGAGAAATGAAGCCAGTGCTGCTTGAGATCCAGTGTTTTGACTGCAATTGTTTGACAGCTACTCTGAGGACATTTTCAGGTTAGCCTATTGTACCAGACAAGAGGGCAATATCCACCACTATACAGTCTGTGGTGAAACTGTTGCAAAGAATCATGACCGCGTGAACAGGGCAGGTAAGTCCTACACAGGTATGGAAACATCTTAGTACTCAATTGTTAATTTCAAACAGACTTTATGTGGGTCAGTAAGCTGACTGCAAGCACACTTACACACCTACTTTAATAAGCCTGCACTGCCATCAAAACTCAAAGTCCAGTCTTGTTCCTTTCCTCCCTCCTGTCCCACTATTCTCCAGTCTCGCTTCAGGCCCAGGCACCCACAGAGTTGCCCAGTGAGTCAGAACAGGGAAATCAGCTGGCTAAAAATTAATGTATTCTCTTTGGTCACATTAATCTTCTGAATCAAGGGGAGCCTATTTGAGCAACTGATTGTTGAAGGTGCATTCAGATGACTCTGATGGTATACTTATGTCACATAAGAGGAGATGTTAACAAATATCATTTCCTTTAAATTTCTTCTGGATGGACCAGAACTAAACACACTCAAAGACAGAGTCACATTTTATTTCATACCTTCATTTTGGCCATCAGAATTTTTCTATTTAGACACAGCAAAATCTAGTCACTTTGGAGATTAAAAAAAACCTACCAGACATTGGTTCAAACGGGAAAAGTGTTTTTCTTCAGTAGCTTTAAAAAACCCCCAAACATTAAAAAAAAAAAATTACTCACATACTTCCTGTCTCAGAGGTACAGACTAGATATTACTTAATATCCTATTTTATAGTGTGTATCTCTAACACAGACCATAGTCAATTTTCTCCTCCCGTTTGCTCTGATCAGAGACATTGGAAAGGATCATGAACTGCACAAACCAAGGATTCTCCTGGCAGTTGCTCACCTGCATATCCTTTTCAAAGGACACAATGGTAGTGAGGATGACAAGCTCTAAAAATCAGCTAGCCATGGCTGTGGCTCCACCTAGCCTTCTACAGGAGCACAAAGGTCACACAGCTTCTACAATGGTGTCCCATCTGTCCCACCACACTAATCCCATACAAGCATTTGCACAGCTGCACTGTGAACTGCCAAGGATCCGATCAAAACATATCCCCCTTCCTTTGTGTGTGTGGTTTACTTCTCCTTCAAGATCAATTCCTTAATTTCTGAGGGACAAATTCCACCATCAGAGGAGATTTTGTGGGAGAAAAGGAGTGGCCAAAAGCAACAAAATACATTTTCAGTAACAAAACACCTTTGGTGCATTTCAAGCTACAATGCAATCACGAAGCCACAGGCTGGAAACAAAGGCAATTGTAGGCTTTTTTTGGAGTCTTGAAATGAAATTGAGAAATCTTTGGACTAAGCAGGGAGTATTTTGAAGGAAGTGAGGCTCTAGACTAGTGCAGGAGTACAGCTGTTGAGGACCAGAGCTTACAATTAGTAATTTTTGCAGTCTTACTTCAGATAACTTCTGTTCTTTGCAACTTTTACCTATGACAAGTAGTAGGAAAAACAAAGGTAGGTAGGACTGGACTGAAATATAATACTGAAGTATTTTGGAAAGCCAAAGAAATCCCCTATGGGTGATACTGTAAAACAGGCAATAACTGAAGTGTCGAGTCACCCTCCACACCACATGTGTTTGCACAGTTATTTCATGTTAGCAAAGCAAGCTTTCAAGTTTTGCTGAATTCCAGGAAAGACTTTCAGCAAAAACGTTTCACACAGACCTTGCTTTATGTTTACTGAAACTCTGGACATAATTGGTCAAATTAAATCCCAGTAGCATTCAGAAAAATTGCAACTAGCTAATTAAGACTAATTAGCAAGTTTAATTTTACTTACCATCTGTAGAGTGCACATGAGAGCTGCCTATCTGATCCACCAAGAGCATGAAGACAAAGCCGAGGACAAGGGATACACCAATGTAGGCATGCAACCTGGAATGGTCGTGGCCATACTCGTGTACGACTGGGATTTCTGCCACCTTCTCGGACTCAATCACACGCTGCATCTCGCTCGCTGGGTGATGCTTCCCTGTGGCAGGCAAGAAAACAGATTAGGAGACAGGGGACTAAACATGGCACGGTCACTTTTCCCCTCCTTTGCCAAAAGCATTCCTCATGCTTTCTTGGACGGCGCACAAAAGTCCTCATTTAAGATCTTTCTTGGACCATTTTCTTCAGGAAGAAGACATTTGCCTGCTTGGCCTTTCTTCAGTGTGGAAAAACAAAGAGACCATTAATAAGTGATAAGCCAGGTTACTTTGTTTAAATGCTGCATTTTAAGTACAAATTGATATATCAAATTGACGAGTAACTGCTTTTTAACTTTAGCTGGCATTTTTGTCAGTATTCAGAGACACTGTCCAGCAGTTAAGTCATAATCTTCATATAGGTGAGAAAATACAGGATTAGTAGATAAAGTATGTTTCATCCACTAAGAGTTCTAACACAATATTTAAGAAGATTAACCTTATATCTCAAAGTATCAGACTCTAGTTAAACAAGTTAGCACTGATACACTACTGACATGGACCAGCACAACAGTTAAGTCAGACGACTGTCCTACAAATGTCAGGACCATCCTAGAAACCCAAGTCCAAGCCCTGGGGTTCAATGTCGTGTGGGTTTTTTTCCCCTTTCCCTACACAAGCTTTAATTCCACGACCCTCCCAAGACATTTACTTTGTCTCACCAAGCTACCTTGAAATTTGGTGAGCTCCAAATGACTTTAAATCTAGGAGTGGGGAAAGATGATGGCTGGACAGGTTTTTAAATTAAATTCCTGTGGTGTAAAATGCTTTATTTGGTGTACAGTTCATAACTGAAAGACATTTTCAAATATTTCATAGGTTAGTAACAGTGACAAATATCTCTACCTACAACGACTTCTAGAAAGCAGAGATTTAATATTACTTTACCCATTTTAAAAGCTGCCATTTGCCCAGCACATGTGATCTTCGTCACAAGCAAGTACTCACCACACAGAAAACTGCCACCAATTTCAACAGAAATTACATCAGCCTCACTCTGAATTTACAGAGGCTTAAAAGAGAAGGTTTTTCTGGCATATGCATTTACTATTTCCAGTAGCCTTTGGCCTAGTGGCTCCCAAGATAAATCCACAAGATCCTCCCAACCTTGTTCATGACCAGAGCAAATTACTGCTCCTGCTAATCCCACCTGATACAGAGGGCACACACTACCCAGAAGTACGTAGCTTTTCAGTATTGGCCAGCAAGGATTGGCAAGAGTTGCCTCATTACATTCATGTAAAAGATTTAATAAAGCTATTTTTAAAGCAAAATTCTAGGTATTGTTTCCAGCTGACAGAAGCAAACAATCACATGTAAGCCTCCTGCTGCCAACAAGCATACAGAAATACTCTGTTAGAAATGTACAAGCAAAGATCAGCTATAGGAAATTTTTAATTAAGTTCCCAACTACCATATAGAGCACAGTAAACATTTTATCTCTTGGTTTCAGACTCTAGGCTCACATGAATCACACGTTCTGGCTTTTTTTACACTTCCCCTTATGGCCCCTGGCAGAGACAATACATCAGGGTGATGCAGAAGAGGCATCTGATGCTCCTTGGCATACTTTCTATAATACACACAGCAAGTACTACTCAAATGATTCCAATGGAAGAACAGACATGGAAAATAAATCTACTTCCACATCTGATGCCTCAAGCTAAGTCAGATGTCATGGGCTATAATCCAAAGCCCTGAACTACCTGCCATTCAGTACAAGTTATCTCCACTCCAGTACAGGGCCAATGCTCATAACCACGTTTGGCAGGTTCAAGTAATATTTGTATCTTTAATCTGCTAAAAAAATGTTTCTTCTATGCTTCTCTGATAGACCCAATGATGATATCACCATCTCCCACTGTAATTAATTTCATAGTCTCCTGTTCTTCCCCTATGCTTAGTTACTCAAACAAGCAACCTTCCAGTATTTACTTGGGAACTCAAGCTTTATTTATTTATTTTTAATAGGACATAAAAAGCAAAGAACTCATTTGCAAAACTCCAGTGCCCTAGAGAAGATATGCATCACAGTCCAACATAAGGAAGCAGAATGAAACATTAATTTCTATTCTCTCAAAAAGCAACAATTAGAACTCTAAACTATGAACATGAGAGAGTCCTCTTCAAAGGCTTGATCAGAAACAACATTTTCTCTTCAGATCTGACTTGATCTTAAGACTGCACCTGTGGAGGAATAACCCCAGGTGCCACTACATGCTGGGGACCAACAATCAGAAAAGCAGCTTTGCAGAAAAGGACTTTGGTGTCCTTGTGGACAAAAATCTACCATGAGCCAGCAGTGTGGCAGAAGGAGGCTAACAGAGTCCTGGGCTGCACTAGGAAGAATGCTGCCAGCAGGTTGAGGAAGGTGATACTTGCACAATTCTTAGCACTGGTGAGGACACACCTGGAGTGCTGGGTCCAGTTCTAGACTCCCCAGTACAAGAGAGACATGGACACAGTGGAGAGGCACAAAAATGACTATGGGACTAGCACATCTCTCCTGTAAGAAAAGGATGAGAGAGGTGGGGCTGTTCAGCCTGGAGAAAAGAAGGGTCAGGGGGATCTTATCAGTGTATCTAAGTACCTGGTGGGAGGGTGTAAGGATAACAGAGACTTACATATTAATCATTTGTTTCTATCGATCCCTTTTAATTCTTCCTGAAGTCTGGAATGATTTACCTGACCTTGTCCACCAGATGAACTCCCTCACTCTTACAAAATTACTTGAAACAGTAACATGCACAAACCCCTTCTTGGTTTCACTTTGTATGCCTTGCTATTTCACACAGCAATGCTCTGATGACAATACCATCTAGAACAACACTGATTAAGTACAAAGTCTTCACTAGAAACAACATTACTGATTTTAGTTTGATTTTTACCACATTTACTTATAAGAGGACTTAACAGGACTAGTGTAGAGCACTTAAAAGAAACTAGGATAATGACTAGATGGCTTGCAATTAGACCAATGAAATAATGTTTTCTCAGCACGAGAACAGACAAAGCTTTTGGAGGAGGAGTCAACATTCAGTGCTGGAAAGCATTTGACTTCAGAAGAGATGATTTGTTCTGCTTAAGTCAAAGTGATCCATCTCTAAATTGATTATAATACTTACAGTTTAACATGGAGTATCTCTCCCATTTCAGCCTCACATTTTTAAAGTTTACTCTAGTTTTTTTTTGTGGGTCTTTTTTTTTTTTTTTAAGTGCAACTTTCATGCACCTAACTTTGTAAAGAGAATGGCAACAAACAAAATGGAGCACAGTGCACTTTAGGGCTTTCCCAACATCTGTGGTTTAAGTGTCAAACGTAAAACTTGTCATTTTGGAGAAGTCTTCTGGTTGACAACTACTCTTCTGAGGTTTTACATAGTAACAGTAGAAACTTGACATATTCTAGCAAGTCATCTTCTTGCTGGAGTATTCATACATCGTCTCAGATGAGACAATTGTACATCCATCCCACCACACAACATGTTGGCACAATGCCATAGCTACAGACAAAGCACATGAGCATGGATGGCCTTTGTGGCCCTTGAGAGATTTCACAAACATGCCTTTGCTCAATAAGATGGATCAATAAAATAACTTTAGACCACACAAGATTGTTGCCACCTATATTAAAACATTAACTTTGCTTCAGATCATTGGAAGCCATAAAACATAGTGGGTAACTCAGGGCAATCTTTCTTTCCCCAGTTAAAACAAAGGACTGATGTTGCTAAAGGAATTTTTTTTGCTGGCAATACTCAAACCAACGTTTCACTACACACATACACAGGCTTATGATCAAATAATAATCAGAATCATGATATGCTATTTGCCCTCAGTCTACAAGGTCAAAAATGAGAAGTTATTCTTCTGTGGCCTCTGGGAAAATACAGAAGCAATAGCAAATTACTTTTGTATAGACAACAAACACCTGTTTTGATAACAAGCAACCAGTCTTAAATTACATTTGGAACTGGGAAAACTAAGACACACATATACCCTCTTTTCCCAGTTACATGAATATACCTCAGTGTCCTCTTAGGCATCTTTATAGGTTTGATTATGTAAAGTGCTGAATTTGAAGCAAATAAATGCACTGAAAGCTGTTAAATTTTCATTATCTTAATCTGAACTTCAAATATTCTAGTTTTGTAAGAAAACTATTAGTTGTTTGTTTGGGGTTTTTTTAGGGAAATTTATAATACCCATGAAATGCGTCTCTTTGCAATACCAAAAAAACTTTACAGACAAGCTAGCTTTAGACAACACACTGTGACTTAGGGGAAAAAAAAACATTTGATCTGTGAATTAATTCAGACTCAATCCCTAAGCAAATACTTCTGATACTATTACTGCAGCAATGGGAAGTGCCTTTTTCCTCCAGACTAAACTTAACTTATAGAGCACACATCTCTAAAGAGGCTGTTTGATTTCATCCATGAACAGTATGCCCCATCTAGTAAAATAAAAACCAGCAAACATTCACAGCAATTGTATTTACTGCTAGCCATATCATTACAAGAAAAATTTACTCAGAATTAAAATTGAATGGAGAGCAAACCCACAACTACAGCTCATTAGAGACATCCTACATTAGAGCACACAAATTACAGTACAGTCTAAAAGCCTAATCAGCGGTTCTTTCACTTCTTGATAAAGTATTATTTTACACATTATATTCTGTTTACTTTAAATCTAAGCAGAACAACGTAAATTTAGTGGAAACTAAATCAGGATAAAATAAAACATAATAGTAAAATGAAATTTTGAACAGTGTATAAACAAGAAAAAAATGGTAGTACAAGAAAAGCAGAGTATTACAACTAGCTCTCAATCCCAGATTAGCAACAAGGGTACATCAGTCACTTGCAAACTTCTCTACAGCCTCAACTTTATAGCCATTTCTCCTGCAACCACTAAGTTGTTGCTGTTTACCTTCAGACAAATTTCCGATTCTGAGAATACTGGAAAGATCTCATACGTGCAATATTAACATAATAGCACAAGACTGAAAGCTAAAGCAAGATTTAAAGTGCACTCAACACAGGTAACAGTCCCCAACTACTTAAAATAATGTGTTAACCTCAAACTGAGGTTTACTAAGACTTTTGAGATCACACGTCTCTACAGGACACATAATCGCTGTTGAGTTTAAGCTATTCGTTACAGGCTATGAGGTTTTGAAGACAAGTGACAGCAGACTAGAACTGGATGCTTGAATTTAGACACACACGCGGGTATGTACGTGCAATGGACACTGCCACCCAAGAAAGAAATACTTCCTGCTCTGTGAATTAGCCCTATATAACCATTAATCTGCAGTCAAGTATATGAAAGGTAACTTAATTCCTAGACCCGCTTCAGCGACAGAGGAATACATTTATATGAGGGCAAGCACATTTATATCTATAAAACTCTTCCTGTGATTGCTTTCATGAGAAGCAATCTAAACTACAAAAAGCAACAGCAAACAGCTCAGGATTCCATCCTCTGCCAAAGGTATTGTTACACCACCTTTGAGGCTCCAGTGAAAGTTAAACTTTAACTCCCCAGAACATGAAACACTACACATGACCTGGCATAAAAGGCTGTGTGGCTCCATGCACAGTAGAGTACCTGGACCCACCAACAACTGGATCACTCAGCAGGATTCATCGACTCAGTCTGATCACACCCCTCTGTCGAATCACCATAAACGGGCAACAGAATGCCTATGGCAGTTCTGTGATTCTATCCTGGCTTTGTGTCATGCTGCTGTGAAACTCTTCTACCAATCTCATGTTAAAAGCCCTAGAAACAAGCCCCGGTATATCATAACACCATGACTTAAGTTATCTTGAACAAGGCCCTCTGGATTTGGTTCTTACCCTCCAAAATGTCTTCATAAAGCGCATGTACTCCTTCCGGCACAATGACAGCCAAGGCAGTTCCACACAGCAGCCCAGCACCCAGAACAGTCACCAACTTCAATCTCTCCTGCAAACAAGTACAGAACAAGTATCATCTTTAAGAAGGAAAATTCTTTCTTTACTCTTCTTCATTAACAGAGGATGGGGAGAAGAAGAGAGAATGATTCACAAAACCTCTTGCTGATTTTTATGCAAGAGTCACAGTTGCATTTCTAACAACCTTCTGAAAACTGTTCAATGCAATCAACTGAAGTAGGAAATGAAAGTTGAAGATGATCCATTTGACTGTTATCATCAGACAAGAAAAAAGACGTAGCATACTTGAAACCAGCAAGGATTGCTATATAAACTAATAAACTAATGATTATTGGGGTCTAATTCACCCTTTAGGGCAGCTGTAAGGCCATCAGAGACCAAGACAAAGAAAGTGCCTTAATTTTGAAGCATGTTTGCAACTATGTTTCACCTCCATTCTGTGTTTGTTTTCAAATACATCCTTCCTACTAGAAATCAGACTTAGACATGCAAGTTCCCTAAAATCTCTGCCACACGTGGCACGGTGCAGGATAAAGTGCTTCTTCTCCCCAAAAAGCCCATCTAATTAGTAAAAGAAAATATAAGAAAGAAATCTAAATTACCAAAGCAAAACCAGAAAGACAAGAGAATTAATAATGTGAATGCATTTATAGATACAAATACACAGGTCAAGTTACGAGTATAAACTGCTAAGTCAGCTATATTTATAGAACACAGAAAAGGGCTAAGAAAAGTTTTAGGACTACAGAAAGAGAAAAGGAAGGTTTTAGAAAAAAGCAGGAGTTCTACTTTCTACAGGTTTAGAGACACAGAAGCAATGAAATTAAGCTGCTATAAGGCTGTTACATGATCAGATAATTATATTTCAGGCTCTAAATCAGCCACTTCTAGAGCAGAAGCTTGTCCTTAATACTGCCATACTTTAATGGCCTTCAGTTTAATTGGTTATCATTGAAGAACAGTCTTTCTTTAAAAACATAAAACTGTGGATAAAAAAAAAGTAATTTAAGGGACAGATACTTTTTACTGGACTTGAAAGATCTGATGATTCTTCCTTGTATTAACAAAAACAAACAACAAAAACGGTGTCAGGTGAAGTTTTAGAACTACAATACCACAGAGCTTTCAGAACGTCAGGTAGCTACAAAATACAGCAGAAGGGACTGAATCCCCAAAATAGCTCCAAAACCAGAATGATAAAAAAATCATTTTAAAAGGCTGACTCAAATGAAAGCTTGAATGGGTGAACTGCATCAAACCAATAATAGTGCTAATACGCATTTTATGTCAGTCCTTTCTTTCTAATCAGATGAAGAGATGCATAAAAGGCAAAACAATGCTTATTGTTTTACAACAATTTCTAAGCTTTCCAGTAGTATTTTAAAGGGAGTTGAAGACTGTAAAGGCATTTAGGACAATATAAAACAATAGTTCATTCTCCATGTAATGACAGACCATAGAAATCTCCTTTTCACCCAGCAAAGACAGGTTTTAAAATAGACTTGTTACATAAGTATTGAAAATTTGCAATTAAACCTTTAGAAAATATGCATTAAGTTTAATGTTTTTATAGTAAAGAAAAATATTTTCATTCATATTTCAGGAAGAATTACTACAATATTAGAGAACATACAGAGTTTATAAGTACTAACTAACCGGTACTAACTGGTACTAAACTAGGATTATCTTCCTCGTTATATTCTAATTTGGAGTAAAAAGCTTAGAGAGGTATCACACACACCCCCATCACTCCCAAACTGACTAAACTCTATGTAACCAATATAAGATTTTGCTTCCTTGTGACTACAACATTGACAGGCTGAAGTCAAAGCCATGTACTAAAACTCCAGTTATATAAAAATCTAGTAGACTTTCCCATTGTTTCTGTAAGAGCCCTTATCATAACTCACGCAGCAACCACGCCAGTTTAGATCCTCATAGCAACCATGCAGCACCCGTTCCATGGCAGAACCATCAGCATCTTCCACGCACAAGGAGACGACTGAGTGTTACCAAAACACTAATGTCAGCTACTCAGGACCCAGAGACAGAGGTCAGCGTTTGACTAAGGGGAAACCTCTTGTTGTGTATCCTTAAGTGCCATCCTTTCCCCTCGGTGCACCATAATGACACGTTGTTTAATCTCACCAAGAGAAGCAACACTCGCATGGAAGAAATAGGAGGCTCTGGAGAGCTGCACAAATAGCTTTCTGAAAGCAAGCCAAATACAACCATAAGGAAACAATTACAGCATTACTGGGGAAAATTCGATTAGCAATATGCAAGAGATGGAAACACCTATAAAGTTTCCGCAAACACACATTTTATACTGGCATATATAACAATTATACTTTGCAAATTGTTATACAGGGGAAATCTACATGAAAAGATAATCTGCAACATCCCACTGCTCATAAAGCCGTTTTGCAAAAATACAGTATCTTACAAAGGAAAACAAGATTCTTTGTATACTGCAGCACTATAATCTCTTTTACATGTGTACAGAAAAACGGGGAAAAAAGTGCCTGAAGTAACACTGGTTTATTACAACTGCAAATACAGAGTGCTGCTTGCTTTCACTTGGACATCTGTGAATTATAACGAACCACCAAAACAATACACACTAATAAGTCACAATTTCAAGAGAAGACTCCTCCTTTCCAGTACAAAATACTTAAGACACAGTGAATACAGCAAACTAATAATTGCAGCCTACCCACACAGGCAAAAGTCATCTAATTTTATAAAAACAAAATTAAACCATTTCAGTTATAAAACCATTTGTGTGTCTCTTGCTAAAAAGAAGAGCAACATAGCAAATAGTGCTAAAAAAAAAATGCACGGGGAAAATGGTAACTTCGTTGAATTAAAAGCTGATCCACTGCTCAGTATTTGGTTTACAGCTGCACAGCACTGAAATTCTAGGACCTATAAAAAACTCACACCTACTTTCAGCAGCAAGCAGTCCCAGTCTGGCCAACCCTGCCTGCCTCTGTTACGCCAGCAAAACATTCAAACTGACAGAACTCGATTTTTTAATTTTTTTTTTAAACATATTTTGCATCTAGGCCACAATTTAAGAAAGCCTCAAGAATTGGCACAGTGTTGTTTCAAGAGCAGAATCAGCACAACGGAGTACTGTAAATTAGGATTAAGATGAAAGAGTACATCTGGATACAAAAAAGAAGGTGAAGCCTGTTCAGCCTGTACCTTTCTACTTTTATACTTTTAAGAATAACCAAATCTAAGTAAAAGGACAGAAACTAGCATTAAATCAGAACACAACCAATAGGTTCCATGGCAAAAAGTTCACCTGAAGGAATGTACTAACACTAATGAGTATTTTATTGCTGTCCTGCATCTGGGCTATATTATGTAGAGCACTCATTTTTGTTTTCTACTTAAGCAGTGTAAGTGGCCAGGGGGAGGAGGCATTTTCCTCACGAAGGAAACTGCAAAACTTTTGCAAACCATGGAAAGTGCAGCTCAAACAGTCATTTTGATTTGAAACCGTCCTTATTGCAGAGCCCTAAGCAATCATTTAAAACAAAAGCATTCTAACTTCTAACTGGACACTTCCAGGAGTAGCTAGTACTTCCCCATCATAGGCAGAGAGATTCTACTCCTCTTTTAAACCAGCACAGAACGTCAATCCTGAAAATATCTAATTTAAATCAAGTGTAAAACTGAATCAAGAATTTATGTGAGTTTAAGATATCAGAATAAACTCGATAGCACATGTGTAGTGTCGGCAAAATACTTCACATGCACTAAAAAAGGCTACTAAGTATGTGATCAGTGCTTATGCAGAATGTTGGTTTTGGATACACAACAGATCTGTACTCCTGCAGTTCTTGGGAGCCCGAAACATTTAGGAGCCCACAGATTAAACTATATAAATAAACCACATAAACATAAACCAAGAACTCTACCTTCAAACAACACTGATTATAAAGTCAGAGACACCAGGGACTATCAGGCACATATAAGGAAATAAATAAATAAGACACGTTAGCATGCAAATTTGCAGGAAAATCCTTTGTAATGAATCAGGGCAAAAGTTAGTTTTGAGAAGCAAGACACTGGAAACAATAGCACTGAAAACATACCCTTGTATGGACCTTTCCTTAAAGGACCTTTCCTTACAGGTGCATGAAAGCATCAGGAAAGCACAGGCAAAAGAGAACTACGGTAGAGTTTATGCACAGGCTTCAGAATATACCACTGTGCTTCAATCCATTTAGCCGAATTGTACCATTACCAAAATAATCAGCTTTTCCTTCCATGCGGCTCAGGGTCTGCGGCTCCCAAAGCCCCATAGTAATAAGAGGACCAAAGAACAGGTGCAACCAGCTCTGTAACTCCATGAACAAGTCACATCTTTCTTCCAGCACTTTGTTTTCCAAAAGCGGCACTGCTTCCAGTAGAAACAGGAAGCCTCTCATAGGAGAGCTCTTACTCCCTTAGAACAACTAAACTCTGACTACACCAAACCTTTCTATAACACAGTCATCATTTAGAAAGAGTTAAACTCTGACTTCAGCTGCTTCTGACACAAGCTTTTAAGAATAATCGCATCTTTCCACTACGTGCTAAGACTTTGCTTCATCTGTAGCCGAGACACTTGGCTCAAATCTGGCATGCTTAAATGTATTTTACAGACACTGTAGAACACGCATTACTTTACATCGTGATTTTGAATGAAAATTAATAACACATTCATAACTTCCTCACAAATCTTTTTAAATTCTAACATGACCCCTAATGGCACTGCCATACTTTCACGGGGACAACACTAACTACTCCTGGTAGATCTCTCCATCTATTTTCTCCCTTAGCAACCAACGAGCGGTTTGGCGAAGCTGTCTTACCTCGGAAAAATTAACTGCCAAGGGGATAATTCCTGCCACATAGCAGGCGACCAGCATGGCCAGAGAGAGCAGGCAGATGGAGCGGAAGTCATCCATTTCGCTGCTTTCTGTCCGGTCCCTTAAAGTGAAATTCAACAGCAACTTTTCCACCTCGCCCCGCACGCCTTAACCCGTGCAGACGCCGAGCTCCCAGGAAAGGCTTTCAGCCATGTCTCTCTTGCCCGGCGGCTCCAACCGCCTCGGTCCCCAGCGGCGGCCCTTCCGGGCCCGGTGTACGGCAGCCGCTATCCCGCCGGGGCCGCCCGACACCGCTGCCGGAGGCGGGCAGGGAGACCCAGCGCGGCCAAGGGGACGGGCAGCGAGACACCTGAGCGGCCGCGGGGAGAAGACAGCGGCCTAGCCCCGGGGGAGGCAGGCCCGGCCCTCACCTGAGGCAGCGGGACCTTCCCCCACACCCCACTGGCCCCACAGGGAAGCGAGAAGAGGGGGGAGGGGATGGGGGCGGGGAACAGCGGGCGCCGAGGCGGCTCCTAGCGAGGGGGCGGCCTGAGGCAGGCCGCGTCCGCGGGGGACCGACCTGCGGGACCGGAACGCGCCTGGCCACCCCTCACCCGCCCAGCCCACCGCCGTTGCCTCGCAAAGCCAAGTGGCACCTCCGCCACCCAGCGCTTCCGCTTCCGGGGCGCGCCGCCCCCTTGCGCCTGCGTTGCCCCCCCACACGCTTCCCAACTTCAAGATGGGGGGCGGAGAGGAAGCGGGAAGGAGCGGTTCCCTCATCAAAGATGGCCACGTGGCCGCCCAACGGCCTCCCGCTCGCGCCCCGCCCCCTCCAGCCTGGCGCCGCCGGCCGCTCCCGGCATCCCCAGCGCGCGCCGCCGTGTGGCCCTCGGGGCGCCAGCCCGGGCCCGGCCTGCGCACGCGCGCAGCGGCGCTCTGGCACTGAGGGCTCTATGGTCGGCCGTTAGCGCGGCACTTCCGCCGGGCGCGAGGGGTTGTGGGAGATCGTCGCGCGCCTCTTCTCTGCGGCGGTGCTGAGGAGCGGGAGCCGGGATGGTGAGCGGGGCGGGCGGCGGGGCGGGCGGCGGGGCGGGCTCAGCGGCTCCCTGACACCCGCGCCGCGCCTCGTCGGGCCGGGGTGGCCGGCGGTGCCCGGGCTGTTTTTCCTTCCTCCCCTCCCCTTCCCCCCCTGGGGCAAGGGGCGGTCGCTAGCGCCGCGGGCGGGAAGGCGCGGCGGGGAATGGGGGAAGGCCGCGGCGGGGCTGCGGGCTCGGGCGGGCGGTGGCGCGTGCTGGCGGGAGGGGGGCCTGGTGATGGGCCGTCCCGCCACTGGAGCCTCCCCGACGCAAAGGCCGATTGCCCTCGGAGACGGAGGGAGGGAGCGGGAGAGAGAGAAAGGTGGGGGGAGGGGAGGCTTCCGGCCCTGCCATGGAGCGGGCTCACCCGGGAGATTCATCCCCTTTTCAGGGTGCTTCGAGAAGCGCCGCTCTTCCTCGTAAGCCATCCGTCGAGCGCGCCTACCTTCAATGGCTGATTCACGTTGATTGAAGCAGTTGCTGGCTATGCTGCTTTCCCTGCTTCTCCCCAGTACTTGGAAGAGGGAAAGGCGGCAGCTTGCGCTGGGGGGCTGCTTGAGTGTCACGGCAAAGCACAAAGGCCTACCGATCACAAGAGCTTCTTGCATTCATCTGATGAAATTTAATACACTGAAGCAAGTTGCTGCCCTGCGGTGGAAGGACAGCTTGTTTCTGGGTTTGCAGCTGTGTTTCACATCAGTCTGGTACTTGCTCAAAAGCAGTTAACTTCTGCTAGGATGAGCAGCTACAAGCCCTGTCCCCACTCAAAAGTGAAAGGTGGCACGTAAACCACATTTTTCTGCCTAGCAGAGGTAACTGAAATACTTTAGGTCTGTTCAGTATACTGATTGTAGTTGTATCACTGCACATCTTGTTCTTACAATACTTGTTTGTTGGGGTTTTTTTTATTGCTGAATTGACTACCATTGGTGGAAGTCCCTTTGGGCAGATGCTGCCTAGCTCCTAAGTCCTGCTGGTTTGGCTGTCAGCACTGCCTTAACCATTTGTGTGTCAAGACACACCAGAGTTGTGTCTTTACTAATTGTAGCACTTTCTAAAGTGCTCTCTAGAAATTGAAAACTGGTGTAATATAAATCATGTGGTATCTCATTCAGTGTCCTGCTTAAGAGCAGCCACTACTACCACACTTTTAAAGAAAATGAAAAAAAAAAAAAAACCCAACATAGACTTCAGAATAATAAAAGTCTGTGTTGGGCTTTTCCAGGTATCCTGGTCATAACATGTGAAGGTTTATGGTTCTTCCCTTGTTTAGGTTTTCTTTTTCCTAACCACAAGATTTATACTTATGGGAAAATGTAGTAGCTATTAGTCACACTGATTTTTGCCCTGTCACCTAGGCACATATTCAGTAGGGCAGATAATAGCTGGAGAAACCTTCTCTCAGGCTTCAAACTTGTAATTTTTTTCATATTTACATGGCAAGAGAGGAAGAGCAATTTTATCACATCAAACAATATTATTTTTTCCCCTTAAGGTAAAATAATAGAACGTTTCCAAAGAGATGTTTGCCATCTAATGCATTAATTCTCCCATACAGGTGGTCCCCGTGGCATTCCTTTTAGTAATTTCCAAGACAGTATCTGATATGGATATCGTAAAATGTCTGAAGTGATAAACAGTTTGAAGTCAGAAGCCCAAATAACTTCTCCTGTAAAGCTGTGACAGAGCTGGTTTACATATTTTCTGTAATCTAGTCATTGGAATAGCTTCAGAATATATACATTCATTTACCACTCAAAGAATGGGAGCAATTGCCTGGATATTTGTAGGCCAAGAGATTCCCCAGCAAGCTACTGAGACAACAAATACAGAATTTACTCAGTTATGACACAGTTCCTGGTCAGTTCAGTTTTAATTATGATAAGGTTTTGTCAGACAAACACAACTTTTTTTACTGCTGAGTTTAATTAAAAGAGAGAAATAGGTGTATGTAATCACACAGCAGAAATGTAGTTTGCAAGACATTCTTATACTAAAATAACACAGCTTTTCTTTAGAACACAGACTGAACTGGCCAATACACCTCATCCATTGTCATTAATAAGAGACTCTTAATCACGTGATCCCAGGAAGTGAGAGCTGCAGGTCCTGGAACCAAACCTTGTCATAACTGACCAGCAAATAAAAATGATAGTACTGGAAAAAGTATTTTTTGCTGAAACTTGGCAGGCGATTGAATGCCCGTTCAAGTATAGTGCACTTCGGAACAGACAGATAACAGCCCCCCTTGGGCAATTCCTTTCAAATCTAGCATCCTCTGGCATACATGAAAATGGACTTAAATTCTCTAGTCTCCAGTGCGTAGCTCAAAATTCCCTTCTTTTTCCATTTCTGATTGGGAAAAGTCTCACTGCTTCCATTTCTGTGTAACTTTTTCCTGGGCTTCTGTGAATCTCCTTCTACCATGTTATTTGAGACAGAGTTAAAAAAAAAAATAAAGAAAACTGTATTCGAGGCACAGGAACATGGTATAAAAATTTGTGCTGTTATCTTCTGTGTTCCTTGTAAATCCTAACATTTGCCGCTTTTCATTCCTGTCCCTGAATTTGATAAACACTGAGCTGGTATCTTCGCTGATAGGTCCAAGGTGTGGGTTAGGATTTTTCTATCAGCAAATGAGTAATTTAAGCCCAGTAATATGCTTTGGTATTTGTTTCCAGTGTGTCTTACTCTGAAGCTGCCTCCACAAATATTACATGTTCTGTGCTCACCTCATACATTAGCATTGAAGATGTTGGAACCAATTAGCAGCACTGGGAACAGTGCTGTGTAGCATGCTTGCAAACTTCCTGTGCTGTGTAACCTGTTAATTAGATCGCAGATTGCGTACACTTTACTGGAGATTTGGCACCTTTTGAAGTTACCTAAGGTTTGATAGGAATGAAGGGAAACAAAAATTAACATGGCTTATGTGAACAGCAAATGCTATTTGGAAAAGGTCTGTGTCCTTGACTGCTATTTCAGTGCTTTAGTATTAATCTTCTTTTTTGTGCTTCATTCACACAAATAACTTAATTCAATCAAAAAGTCATTCAGATTTTGCAATTAACTTGTTTTCTTGGTGTTTGTTTTTCAGTCTCACACAATTCTACTTGTCCAGCCTACCAAGAGGCCAGAAGGCAGAACATACGCTGATTATGAGTCAGTGAATGAGTGCATGGAAGGTGGGTGCAGACATGGTAGACAAAGATATTACTAAAAACCCCATTTTTGACATGTACACAAACTTACATCAGTAAGAATATAAATTGCTGTTCATGTTTTCCCCAAATTCATTTGGAAAAAAAAATGCAAAAATCTCATGCTTTTATTTTACTAATGTTTTAATAAACTAAAAAATAGTTGGGTTTTTTTTTCCATAAAACTTTTTTCTGTTGAATATTGATTTAACTAGATTGAAACACATCCAGTTTGTGAGAGGGAGAAATGTTCTTGCTGGGGTCATGCAGCAGACTTGCCTGAATCCATTTCATTGCAGAATCACTAATTTTTGTGCTAGCCTTGTAAAATAAATATTGCTACTGGAAGTAAAGTAGAAAAAAAAATGTGCGCAACGGATACATAATTTGCAGTCTCATGGCATGAATGCCAGAGACAAAAAAGAAAATTCTTGTGTCACTTTTAAGAGACACATAGGAGCTTGGAAAGAAGATGGAAATGCTACAGCTGTATGATTTAAATGTGGATGTTCACTTACCATTCAAAATTCTAATTCCAGAAAGTTTTGTGAGGCAAACAAAAGCATAATAAAGATCATGTAAAGGTCTCTGTGCTCAGTTTAATATTCCATTCTTCTCAAACGTATCTGCAGTATGGGCTAGCTTAAGTAAAACTGATTTAAATTAATTTAAAGGCTTGTGCTGTCACTCTTTACCTCAGTAGCCCTGATGATTGTCATCAAGAATGATTGTTTGTTCGTATGATATTTGAGTAGCTTTATTTGACATTAGTTCTTCTCTTTCTCAGGTGTTTGTATAGTAGAAATATACATTGCAATTGCCGTCTTAAAGTTATTAGATGGGATTTCAGGTTTCCAATACAGCTTACTGTCTGGAAAGTTAGATCTTTGACAGAACAAACTCTTCCCTCTCAATAACATCACTTCTTTCTGTGCATCTTAATCCGATTTTACAGTATTATGTTTCCCTGCAAACAGCTAGAATGAAAGCATTTCGGCTCTGCAAAATCTGAGTAAGAAGTTTAAGCCTCTATTACGATGGTGGTCATCTCTAAAGTTTCCTGATGTCTTTGGTTTAATAGCTGGAAAAGTTTCAGCAAATACAGTTGTTCTCTTTTCAATATTGTGTTGTCAATCTTGTTTGTCTGTAGGAGTCTGTAAAATGTATGAAGAGCATCTGAAAAGAATGAATCCCAACAGTCCATCCATTACATATGATATCAGCCAGTTGTTTGACTTCATCGATGACTTGGCAGACCTCAGCTGTCTTGTGTAAGTTCAGTTGTACAAGTCCATTTCATTGACCTAAAGAAGCCAGAAGTCTTCCATCTAAATTCTTACTTGTTTTATGTGAAATCTGGTAAGGGTCTGGGGATTTTTTTGAAATTAAGTGTTTGTAAAGCAGTAGTATTGCAACTGGCATGCAATTGACTGCATTGGAGTAAAATATCCCTAAAGAAAGCTTAGAAACTGACAGTTCCACTTGGATTTTAGTCACATTGAAGCTCCTAGTATTTCAAATATTTAAGTCCAACAGTTTAATAGAGTTATGTGTCTTGTTAATCATAGAATCTGTTTAAACTGGCACTGTATCTGCCTTTGTGCAGTTGGTCCGGCTCTTAAGGAGGCAGAATGATGGAAGTCTATGAAAGTGCCTTGCAACCAAGTTTGTTTTCATCGAGATACAGCAAGATGGAAGTTTCTTTAAACCCTAATGAAGTGATCAAAAAATAGATCAATCCTCCAGAGAGCCATAGCTAATTGTTAAATGTTTCTGTGAATACAGTATCTCCAGTTCTCAGCTGCATGTTAAAAGTTGTGAGCAAGCAAAGATGGTCTTGTGTACTTTCCACTCTGACTGCACTGTGAAGTCAAATGTTAGATTGCAGTGTTCAGAACATAACATTGTAACTAAATCACTTAGCCCAGACCATGAGTGCTTGCCATACCCTGAATTTCAAAGTAATGGTTTGATATGACAGTGGTACCAACTGTGCAGAAATCCTGTAGGCAGAAGGATACAAATCTCATCTTCAAGTAACACAAGACACAGTATTTGGCTTTTGAATCTCAAAATTCCAGAAATTCTTAAGCCAGTGAGTATCTGGTGTGGACATTTCCTGCAGCTGTACTGCACTATCTGAAATCCCAGTGCAAGTACTTGTGTAGCTGCACCATGAACAGCCTTTGCCAGTAAATTCCCATTTAAAATAAAAAGCTATTAAAAAAACCCCAAAACCCTGAGGATCAGATTGCTTTCCTTTTCATTCTGATGTACGTACAGAATCTCTGTTACTGATAGAGACTTACTACAAATGCCATTTACTAAAGTTTTCAGTAGAATAAGTAAAATGGGATTACAGTTTCTGCAGTTACCTTGTCCCTAGACATTCTGCCAGAGTTGATCGTCAGGTGTCACAGTGCTGGGCTGATGCAATTTGAAAGACAGGCTTTGTTTTGGTTTATCTAACAAGACAGGAGCTATTTTCTTTAGGAAGTAGCAACTGTTTTCTTGTGCGGTCTTGTGCCTTTCTTAATGAGGCTTGTAAACTCAGCGTTGTGCCAAATTCTACTTCAGCTTACAGTTTTCCAGCAGATGGCACATGTAGCACACAGAGTACCAGACACTCCTTGTGTTCATGGAGGCTCCTAAAGCACTTGCTCCCCGGTCTTGTACTGTAGCATTATGAATAGATTGGGACAGAAATCAGTAACTTTTCCCAAAACTAACCTTTCTTATACTGCACTGGAACTACTGCTATATCAAAATATACTGGAACTCTTTCTATGGCCTTGAAGCAGTCATGCTGTGTTTTAAACAACAAGGCTTTCTTAGAAACAGTATGCTTATGGTTTGGGTTTTTTTCTCTAGGTAAGAACTGTAAGTTGTTCTGGATTGAGTTGACTCTGGATTTTTACTTAGATTCTTACTAATGACCATCTCACCCTTCTTACCTGATTAGAAATGTGTACTAAGATTTAAATACTGACTGGAACTTCAGTAGTTCTTGAAGCATTCACTGAAAGCACCATCTTCATCAAAAAAACATTCAACTTGTAACAGCTAAAGGGGAAAAGAGGGCATGAATCTACACAGATGACTTCATGTGATTTGCTTTCATTTTTCAGACTAATTCTGCTTCAATTCAGCAGCATCTTGAGTAATTGAGTTCTCTGTCCCTGTCAAGAAATCTTGCTAGTTGACTACTTTTATCAACTCTTCCTAAGGAGCAAAGAAAATGATCCTGTGGGTTCTTGTTTTCAGTTTGCTTTTTATGAAATGTCCTTGTTGGTGAGATGTAAGCTTGCCCTCACTGCCAGCTGGCAAGAATCCTTTGTCATCCATCTACAAGTCTGCCTTTGCTCCTGGAAAAACACACTTATACTCATTTTCTAAAAATTCCAAACAGAATTGGAACACTTGGAAACTTACGTGAACACTTGCTTGAAGCAGCATTGAAGAAGTGTTTGGGTCATTAATTGAAATTAGATTGTTTCCTGGTGGAACTATTCTTCTTCATTCTGAGCTCCAGAATATTAAGGTGCTCCATTTGTTGTCTCCCATAAGTAATTATATTCATGAAGTACAATGTGAGCACAGAATGATCCAGTCACACAGTAGTCCTCCGAGAATCTAGCTTTATTTCAGGTTCTTAGTGATCTGGTGGGTAACTGCCTTTTAGGGAATAGGATAAATCCACATGATCAGTGGCAATTCCCATCTACTTCTGATATTACTTCTTTTCTGTACACAACTTTCTGCTTCACTCACTTGAGGCGCTTAATTGTTTGTGAAGCTCTTCTGGTAAATGTACTACAGGGCAGACCCAGACTACAATAATACATTTTTTTTCCTCTCTAGTTACCGTGCTGATACTCAGACATATCAGCCGTACAATAAAGACTGGATAAAGGAGAAGATCTACGTCCTCCTCCGCAGGCAGGCCCAGCAAGCAAGCAAATAATGGGGGCACCATCGTTACGTGGGTTTGGGGGAGGGCTTGGACAACAGGTGTGTACAGAGTGTAGTAGTGAACGTTTTGTATTATAGTCATCCTGTTGCCATCTTATTAAACTCTTTAGTCAGGACTGAATGTATTGTTAGAGATGCAAGGATTTTGTTGGATTTTACTCTCTTTTTCCAGTGTAAATGGAGAAGAAATTGCAACATCTTCAGCAATTTTGTTTTTCCCTCTGGTTGGCTAATGGTCCTGCTTTATTTGAACCCCTGGGGCTGTTCACATTGTACTTCACTACATTCACTGTATGTGCCCTTCTGTGGGGTTTCCAACATTTAGTTATGTCATTGAGACGGTCTTAATGGTGAATAAAAAACTACCTTTAGTTAAACTTCAGTGCTGAATTTTGTATTTTTTGCCAAACAATAAGGTAAATCTGCCTTGCCTGTTTGCCGAGGAACAGGGCTCGAAAGGTTTTGTGGAAGAGTGAACCAACAGCTGTTTGCTTTATTAGAGTGGCTCAAATTCTGGCCTGACAAGTTACCTTCTGTCCTAGTCTTGACTCCTGTCTTTCCTGGGGCTCTTTGGGAAGCACAGCAACCCTCTCACACTCTAAACTTGATCTTTCTGCAAAGTAATTATATCCAGGTAAGCATGTCTGCTCTGGGTGAGGTGATGTGCAAGAGCAGGCTTCAGTATACTGCAGCACAGACCCCATGTGTTGGTCTGCTTCCAGCCTTCCTTTGAGAAAGGAACAGGCAAATTTGTTTTGATGGGGATCTGCCCCAAACTGCATTTGCTTTTTACAAAGGATAAGAAACTGTTTGCACACTGTAAAATTATATCTGCCCCTGAATATCTTGAATGCTGATGCTTTTGTAATTTTGCTGTACTGAAGAAGTTTGAATTGGAGGGCACGCGAGACAAAGAAATAGAGCAGGCCAAAAAGCAAGGCCAACTTGGTACATTGCGCCATTGTGTTAGTCCGGAGTTTGCCTGCTGTGGGTACAGGCTTGAGTCTTAGCCTACACAGGTACATTCAGCCAGGAGCAGCTCCAGGATTAACAGAGGAATGCAATTCTCTCCAGCACACTTAACTTCCTGATACACATCAATAGTTTCTGATGGTCCTCACAGCAAATGGATTGGCTTAAGAGAATCTGAGGTCAAGTTGACTGCCTATAGTAAAGCTTTAATGAAAATAGCTTCACTGAAGTGATAAGTAATAGCTTTTGAAGACTTGGAATCAAATTGCCAAAGAGCCAGAGGTTCTTAAGAAGATACTGGGCGGGGGGGGGGTAAAAACACAAATACAAATGGGAGATGAGACATAGTAGTGCCACAGTTCTAGTGACCAACAATCAATCCAACCTGCTACCATCAAAATATGCTTCCTGTATAATAAATAGCAGATTTTCAAAACAGTAGATCAGAAGTATATTACTCCACTTAAGGGTAAGTCTGTAAATATTTCCATGTGGAAGTTTTATATCCAAATGCAGCTCGACACAGCAACTTAAAAAAAAATCACTATCGCCCCATATGATAACATTCAGGTGTAATATCAGCAATATTATTAACCAGCTTGTTTAACTTATCCTCCTGTATAGCAAGCAGTAAAATAACATTTTTTTCCTAACCTGTTTGAGGTTAACTTCTAGTAAATGTTTACTTTTTTTTTGTTAAAAATTCCATTATTCTCTGGTGGATCATTCAAGGTGCTAAGTAAGATGTGATTTTGCAGCCTTTAAATGAAGCCAAATAAACATCCCTTCTCACTTCCTATTGCATTAAAAATTGTTCACATTCTGTGAGCTTGTTTTCAACGTAAGGAAAGCCAGCAATGTGGGCTCTTCCCTTAATGTGAAAGGTGCAAGGAGCATGCTGAGGCTGTAATAATCAGGAACTTTGAACATCACACAGCTCTTCCTTCAAAGATAGACTAAAGATTGGTCTGGTAAAAAAAAAAATCTTCCTCTTTCTTGGTTTTTACTCATCATAACAACTGTGCAAACGAAGACCATTAAACAAGTACAAAATACTCATTACTCACATTAAAGCAGAAAATGGGAGGAAGGCACTTTAAGGTAGGTGGTAATAAACAGAGCTCCTTTATGAGAGGGACTTTGTGAAGGTTGTTGTGAGGTTTTTTTAACAAACTATAAGTTAAACAAGGTTTAACTTCAGGGGTGGGGGTTTTTTGTTTGTTTATTCTGGGTTTTTTGGGGGGTGGGGTTTACACATCTGTGGTCATCTCAGTAATTGAAGTTTTCACAGAATTGGAAAATGCAAGTATATGTTCCTTTTATACTTCTGGAACAAGATTTGACCTTCTGCTGATACAAAATATGGTCTGTAGATCACCTTAAGAGAAAGGACTTGGGCATCATCTCTTTTCTCCCCCTTGTCACCCAGCCACCAGTCTTTTTTTCCTGAAATAAACTACAAGCTAAAATACCATGGTACATAATTCTTGAGCTGTTGTTCTCCATATTCCTTTAGAGCTCCCTTTTACTTGATTAACTATTCATGAAACAACAAATTTGCTTAACTGAGCAGCTGACTAAATACACTGGAAGGGGGTGGGAGTGCCGGAACATCTACCCGATGTGCAACTAATCAGAAGAATCTGGAAAACCATCTCCAACTAACCACTGCCTTCAGAATATACAGTGGTATATGAGCATTAGTAGGTTAGGGTTAGTAGTCTGGCACTCCAGTGATGGAGTCTGCTCTAGCAGACCAGGTGAAAAATTTACTTTCCAGTTTGCTTCATGGCTCCTTTCCAGTAAAGGATGACAACAGGGCATTTAGGACTTTCTCCAGTTGCACCTGGCCTTAGAGGCATAAGATGACACTTCCAAGAGATGTGAAGCATTTGCCCAAGTTCAGCTACTTTAGAAGTGAGCATCAGCATTTTGCAAGTAAAGCCATAAACAAATTTCATGATTACAGAAGTATGTCAGGAAACAATCTGTCACCCCACGCGTGCTTTGCCCACGGCAGGTTGCCTGGTGGTTCTTGCATGAAGTATTGGTACAAGCAGCACTGTTGGCCATGCCTTGCTGCAGTGTGAGCAAACGATGAAGTAAATTACATCAGCCATTACTGCAGGAGAGGTGCAGTACTGTAAAAGAAGGAGAAAGAATAGAATCCAGAGACCTCGGCTTTCCAGGTGTGGAAATACACAATACATGCTTTCTAAAGCAAGTCCATTACAAGTGCGACCTCAGCCCAGGGAGGTGTATGAGTCCTCATTCATTCGCCAGCAGAACAGGACACCTGAGATGCTTGCCTGACTTCGCCTTGCCTTCTGGATCCATGAACCACATTCTATAACCATAGAATAGGCCAGTCCTCCATACCTGCTACCAATTTCAAGCTGAGGCGTCACCAGACCGGTACAACTCTCCAAGTCTTGGCATGGCTATTCGCTAAGTAACCAGTAAGGTGAAGTTTTGTGAGATGGCTGAGCTGATCTAACAGTTCATTTCTGTTAAAAGGCATAATGCTACTTCATGCTGCGCAAGAGATACTGGGTATTGTGGGGAAGGGGAGAACAGAACTGCCAACCATCACCAGCAAGCATAGTAGCTGGTCACTTAAAAAATAAAATCTCAACTGAAGCTTTGAGAATGAGATTGAGCATGATAGATACTGTTGCAGAAAACAGTAGTGTGTATATATCTATATAAAAGAACAGTTTATCTACTATGGCATGCTCCTGCCAGTCAGTAATGCACTGGGGCAGGGGGTAATCCCACTAGGATTAGAATTTGAGTTGTATTTGATACCACAATAATAACAGGATCACTCCTACAGGAATCCCACTCTGCAGCCTCCTTCAGTATCCTGAAGGAGGACTGTGGAAAGCAAAATTGAATTCCTGCTTTGAGGGTGAAATAAGCTATGTAGCTAAAGCAGCTGTCTACAGTTTCTTCCATCATCATGTTCTTTTAAAACAGACTGAAACCATGACATCCATCACAATACATCATAAGCACAAGGGGAAGTAGCATCCCCATCGTTACATCAGCCTGTCCTTGTGCTTAACACCACTGTCACGTACAGCAGGGGAAAAAGAGTTAGCAGCCAAGACCACCTTGTTATTTTTACTAGTAACTAATGTGTACATGCTTTAAAAAAACCTGCTTACAGCAAAAGGAGACTTGACCACCTGTAGTGTTTTTCAGGTTGGAAAAAACACCAGATTTTTCACTTGCATTAAAAGAAAGAAAGTTGCTGGTTACGATCTTATTACCACATGCCAAGCTGTGTGCTAGTTCATGATGCACTGAAAGCAGGGATGCTTCTTAAGATGACCTACTCTCAGGGGGAGGAGGGGAAGGCTCCCGCCACTTTGCTTTAAGAGTACATAAGCAGTTATGTACATTTGCAATTCCCACTGAGTAACGGGCTGATTGTACTGAAAATCAGCAATGTTAGAAACTCAAACAATCCATCAAGAGAGCTAATAAACAGAGAAAAATCGGGCATAGCTGGGTTACACATACAAAGTAATTTCAAGCTCCTGTTTTTCAGCTGCTGTGAAATTGTTCAACTGTCTGCTAGGCCCTGGAGAGCATTAAAACAAATAAATTATAAATTCTCTGTCCTACCATTACCATACGTTGGGAGCGCGAGTATTTGAGGGGCCAGGGAACATAATTCTGCAGTTTTCTAGCAGGAGACAGGGTATGGCTGAGGCTAGTAACTGAATCCAAGATTCTCAGCCTCACTGAGTGTCTGAACCATGTGCTTAGGTGCCCACTTTCCCTTGAAGTCTGGGAGCACTGACTTCAGTATTTATCTCAAGATAAAATTTTGAATAACTTGTACTCACTACAAATAAACTGCAAGAGTAAATCTGTTGAAACAGAAAATTATTTTAGAGCTTTGCCATGTTAGTCAAGTCTCTCAGGTTTTCTACACTGAGTGTCTTGTCTGCTATAACGTTACTTAAGTGTTGCCTGAATACAATGCACCATTCACTGAAACAGCAGGGGAATGAATTTGCCACTGGAATACACTGAATGGAGACGTTTGGTTTTGCATAGTACAAAGGAGCTCTCTGTTCACGGCTATTAATAAATGCTTCATCCTCACTCTGAAAAGTATTACAGTAAGACCCATCTGGATTTGTTACAGGGAAACGTCAGGTTCTAGCAATTAGTTTTCTCATTCCTGTAATCTGAACTGGGCCTGTATGGGCAGTTTATCGGGATGAGGTTTGGGCACAGCTCCAGTTTGTAGGTTTTATTCCTACTACTTGTGCTGAGTTTGCACGAGACACAAGTAAAACTTGCGTGCTGCATACCCCAGCTCACTGCCATTCCTGGTGGAGCTTTCGCAAGAGTTTTGTTAACAATTTTGTACACGCCCTACCAAGCTGTTGCTGCTGCAACCCCTGCAGCATCTCCACGGTCCTACCAACTAAGAGTGTTACTATACATTATTGTCTTATCAGCTGTCAGTGGCATGTACACAGCTTCTGGAACTCTGTAGCCGCTGCATGCCTTATGTTTGTGCCACAAAAATCAACAAGACCTGGAAAAGAGAAAAATTGTGCTGTGTACATAGAGGCTGTGTTTCCAGACTCTGTCACTGGTTAAATATGACACTTTTATGGCACAGATGTCTATTGCATCAGTGCTTCTATCTAGTGTTTTTAATCCCTGTTCAGACAGCTTCTGTATTGCTCCACTGACTGTGTAGGAAATGGTCTCCTCAGTTTAAATTATGATCTTCTCTGTTTCCGAGGGGTTGGGTTTCACACACTCCCAAGACAAACCTGTTACCCTGAGAGGTTGGGAGAATACCCATCTTTGGATATGTCCAAGACTTGACACAGCACTGAGCAATCTGATCTGGTTTGACCTGTTCTGAGCAGGAGTTGACTAGATGCTTCTGGAGCTTTCTTACAACTTAAACTATTCATTGTTCTATTGGACTCACTCCTGGAACATTCCATATCATGAAAAAAAGGGAAACGTAAGCTTTGAATCCATATTCTTGACCAATTTCATACAGGCATTTGACCTTGGTGTTCCCCAGGCCACCTAGGGGAGTGCTGCAAATGGCAGGCTCTCACATCCTCGCGAGCAGGTTTGCGTGACACCACAGCAGCATTCACCAGGCTACAGAAAGTGCAACTAATCCCCAGCGACAAAGACAGGGTGCGGAACAGTCAGATTTGATCTTGTTCTGATATTCTCTTGGAATGAATGATAGTTCACATGGGACACAGAATAATGCCTTATCAGAGAGCTTTAATCCCAAGAGGTCATCAGACCTGACACCCAGATGCAACCCCCTGCAACACCCCCACCCCTAGCACACCCCACAAGCCTTTTCAGTACACAATAAATTTAAAAAAAAAAACCAAAACAAAAAAACAAAAAAACCCAACCAAATAATAACAAAAAACCAAACTAAAACAACATGTAAGAGATAGAAGACCTCATAAATCTGTGATGTACCAACAGGGAAAGCTCAAGGACATTGCAAAATGCCAGGGAAGGTAATGTGTGACATGGAGAGAAAAGCAACCACACCCGTGCCCCTGCCTCCACCACAGCACCCCCTGTTAATCTCGCTGTGAGGAAAAGCATCCAAATGCAGTATCCAGTAACATTGCGGAAGGAAGAAGATAATCAGTGCTACTAGGACCAGAAATAAACCATGCTCCACATTTAACTTTTAGCCATGACTACTCTGAGGTTCTGAGCAGGAAGGAAATGGGGGGTGGTAAGGAAAAGAAAGAAGTCTCTTTTCTCTCAATATATTAATCTCTCCAAGAGAGTTCTTAGCTTCTACATCTATTCCACTGTAACACTGGGATGTAGCAGAAGCACATGAGCGTATCAAACAAGACTCATCATTCAAGTCTTTGAAGAAGTACATTTCTTAAATTCAGAATTGTTTCTTATCCATCCCCATCATCTCCAGAAGTTTAGCCTGTACCAAACCAATGCAGCTTTCCTTGCCTGGCTTGTAATGCTCTTTGAGAACACACCTCTCAGCTCATCAGCATCCTTCTGAAATTAAGCCAAGTCAGCTTAATTTCAACTCCTATCCACATTGTGCTAGTAGCATCTACTTACAGTCTTTCTCCAAGTACTTCTCCACTCGTCTCCCAGGAAAAGCAATCATTCTCCATCTCAATTTTGCTAAACTAGTAACTTGTGATTGGTAGTTTCTTCTCATACAAGTTGCTTTGTCTTCTGCTCATCCTAGCAGTTTTCTGCAGCTTTTTGTGTTTGTCTCTGAACACAGTTATCATTCTGGGCACCTGCAACTTTCAATGAAGTTTCCCAATCCTTCATACTGATAATAACCTTTTATAATTATATCTCTTTAGTCTCAACCAAGAATGAATCATTTAATGCCTCCTAAAACTGTATGTGTTATTTTCACCTGTAAAACACACTTAATTGTTCAGTGATTACTCAGTGCACTCTCTATCCCTTTCCTCTCTCATCTCCAAGTAAAAGCACTTGTTATTCATACAAAAATGAAACAGTTTCTGCTAGAAAACTTGAGAAAGAAATATGTGAGAATAACAAGCATTTGATCTTAACGAGGACACTCACCTTGGATATTCCAGAGAGCTCAAAGCCTGTCTGAAAAGAGTAGAGCAAGCACTACTTTAACCACAAAACTCTTGTTCTGCTTCTTGTCAGAAAGGCACCCAAATCAGGTCAGCCGTAGCTCCAGGAAGTATTTCCCTTCTAAACACAATGAAGAAAACTAGGCACCTCCCCCCATCTTATAATTAATGGCCTAATCATCTTGTTAGCATAGTGTATAACCTAGGCAGCTTTCTGCTCAGCTGGCTTCTGTCTGTCTTACTCCTCAGATCCCTTTCTCCCTAGGTACAGGAGGCCTGGGTATCTCCCTTGGAGCCCCAGATTCCTCCTGTGGGGGAACAGCAGCCAATAGAATTCTTATCAACCTCCTCCTGCTCCCCAAGACACCTCAAATAAAACATTTTAAGCTCCATAAATCTGACTTCTCCAGTTAAACTGTTGCTGTAGAAAATTCATTACTACCTCCAGGCATGCTGTCATTAAGAGTTAGACATCACTTAAATCTAGTTGCAGGGAGACTGGAGGTCCAGCTTCAAAGGTCTTTGACGTGTATTTCATATTGAAAAAAAATACCTGCATGACTTGCCCAGGCTCTCTTTTGGCCCCTGCAGTAATATAAGAGTAAAATGCAGGTCCCAGCCCAATACTGGCTGAGCAGATTAATGCTGAACACTTTGTCGTCATTCCCCCTTTCCCCCCTCACACATGCATTGACCTAACTGGAATCTCCCTGCCTTCCATCAAAACCTGACACTCAGCCTAACTACTACTAAGTAGGGCTAGTTAGTTAACACCAGAAGGACCTCTGAGAATTGAAACACAACCCTCTTCATATTTACTTACATAAGCCCAATAAAGAGAAAGCAGTCAGTGGTCGTGAACTGCAAGGATACCTTGCCCAGGATGTCTATGCATCAGGTGTTCTTGAGAGCGTTTTGTGAGAGTGACACCATGCAATTGCCCTATTCTTACATATTCCCCACGACGCTTGGTGTGGGTCACTGACAGACACAGGCTACTGGACTAGGTGACCCTTCTGTCTGATCAGATACATGTAAGCACCCTATGCTGGATTTTTTTTTAACATGACTAATGTTTTCCACAGATGTTTTGCAGGGAAGATGAAAGTGTCTATGCAGACTTAAGGTAGATAAGGAGTTGAAATAGGTAGCATCTTTCTCCATATATTTTCCAAGTAATTTCCTCATTGTTTCCACAAGTTTGGCGTTTTGGGTATGGTGTCATGAGAATGAAAAAAATGGAGATGATGTAACTGTGGCAGATACTGTTTAGGAGCTGTTTGCTTACAGGCTTCATGAAGACCCAGAAGACACTTGCCCCAGAATGCAAGTGGTACTGCAAATTAGTTGGAATATCTACTTCATGGTACTGAGTATTTCTTAAAGTGACCTTTAACATGACAGATAACTTTTTTTTGTAAACTTAAATGCAATTAATAATACTGATTTAGCCACATCCATGTTTCTTTGAAGTCTAATGCTTCAGCACTCTTGCAATTACTTCTCCAGATGAGTTCTGGGGGCCTTGGCAATTGCTTGCTGCTGCTATTTTGATCCTATGCCCTAGGAGTATAAACTCGGTTATAGAAACTCCATCTGAGTCCATTTAATGAACTACATGAATCAGAGCCCTGCAATAAAGCCCAGTTAGAAATGAGAGCACAGAGAATATTGATCCCCTTTAAAACCTTTTACAGCTTTCAGGATCTGCTTGGTCACTCATCGCTGCAGCAGGCACCGAGCCTTTCTTGGCAGTTCCCTTTCATGAGCTTGCTGGGATTATGGTAAGATTAAGGCATGATTGAACAGATCAGCTGGTGGGAGCCCAGGGGTATGAGGGAGAGCCCCCAGATAACCCTTCTCACACATCCTCAAGGTCCTCTGGGTCAGGTTTTGTTACTCTTTGATTCAGAGGAAATTTCTACAGCAGTGCTTGCTTTTCCTCTGTGCAACATTAGAAAACCCTTTGAGATTTTGTAATGTATTTTACTAATGGACATGGCATCTAGACCCTCTGAGTTCACAGAGGTCACAGATGACAGCATTACCATGCACAGCATACCCATGAAAGAGTCCCACAAACTCAAGACCTTCAGCCTTGTTTGCAATATGTTACAGGATAAAGAACCCCTGTGGTAATCAAGCACGTGTTATTCAAATGAAACGTTTGAATAAGAACTTTGGGAAGAGTGCATTAAGAGGGATGTATGGCATCCCAGCCAAAACATACAGCTTGAAGTCAGATGATTTCAGACTCTTCCAGGCTGTACCCCAGATAATATATGGTGTTTCAAAGCCCAGATCCAAAGGGTGTAGGTGGGAATTGAATCATTAGATCTCAAACTGGAAGCCAGAAATCCTCTGTTATCCAAAACTGGATTGACCTCAAATGTACATCTCAGTCTTCACATTTCAGAATCTGATCCAGCACCTACCCAGAAGTGCTTTAGTCTTGGCTGTCTTCAGACCATGTTTGGAAGTGCTGAGGGAACTCATAAACAAGGCATTCCTCCATTTCCCTTGGTTTGGTAAACCTTCTCAGAGCACAGCCATTGTGCACAAAAATAGAAGTACAGTCACTGCTTTCTCAAATATAACCAAGCTGTATAGCCTTGTCTGGGGCTGGCAGGAGGGATTAGAGGGCAAAACACTGAATGTCTTATGGTGAGGCTAATTTGAAATCCTTGGTATGGAATATCTGAGGATGGCCTGCACCAGAGAGAAAGTAATTACAGTTTTCTAGCAGCAGCTGGGGCACTTGCATGGCAGGAAGGACCTGCATTCCAGGCACCGTTCCAAAGGCTGTCTATGAACTTGAAATTAAACGGTTACAGAAACAAAATGCAAAGTGATTCCTGAAGCAATCTCGGGCCCCAGGCCTTGCTTCAGAGACAGAAAACTTCAACCACTAGGCTAGAATTATACATCCTTTGTCCAAATTGAGCTTTATTATCATGCGAGATGCAAATTAGAGCAGCTTTAGCAGGCAGATCTAAGAACGGCTCCACCTTGAGCAATCCCAGTTTCCTAGAGGGTCTACTGCTTCATTAGTAGCTTGTGTTGCTACAAGGGTGGGAGTGATTCCTCACATCCAGAAGAGCTACAGCAAGCAGACCCCTCCTATGGATTTCCCCTAGCAGGAGGCTCCGCTTGTAGTGGGGAAGCCACTGTAGCAGCCCCTGCAGTGGCCCGATGGGGTTGGAACTAGATGATCTTTAAGGTGTTTTCCAACCCATTCTATGATAGTTTAGCATATGCTACGCATTGTAGCATATGCTTTTCCTGGGCAAAGGGGCTCCAGCCATGCTGGCAGGTGCTGGTCCTGCCAAGGGCTCTTGGATCTGCAAGCAGGCACCTGTGACACATCTGTGTTCCATTCTGACTTGGAAAAGAAATGCTGCAAAGACAGGTTAAAGCCAGCTTTTCTTGCCACCCCATCTCTCAGTGCTAAGCTCATCTCTCATGTGAGGGCTTGGCTTAGGCTGGTGCCACGTTGGTGTCGTTTACTGACACTACTTGTTTTTAACAAGATCAAAATGAAGCTGGGAAAAGGGAAGTGTTTCACAGAAATCCAGACCCCTTCTCTCTCAGGACAAAGTATTTGTGCTCAAGAGGCCTCAGCTTAGGCCCAGCACTTGCAGACACCTGACAAACTACTACCAAAAAAGTTTAGAGTAAACAGAGGTGATGTGTGACACCTTAAATATTGCTAATGAGCATCAGGTGTTTGCAGGGGAAAATGGCTCCTCGTCTTAGATATGGTAATTATTTTAAAGATCTATTTAGCATTTAGATTGCTTAAGGGGAAAAGAGCTTGGAGAAGTTGATTGCCTTGGAAAATGCTCCGGTATTAAGTGGGTCTCTTTGAACATTGCTTTCATCTACTCAAATAGAAAGCAGAGGTGACACTTCAGCTTGGGATAATTAGAGGGACTTTGGCATCATTTGGTTGTCCTTGTCAACAGCATTATAACAAGTAGCTTCTAGTTAAAAAAAAAAACAAACCACACACAACAAATCTCACACAATAGCATTTAAGAGAGTTAAAATACAGAAGACTAAACATGCTGGCCTGAAGCCTTGAGAGGAGCTGTAAAAGAACCAGCCTGAACATTCACCCTCCATAAATTCACCCCAAGCAGAAGACCCTTTGGTATGCTTTTAGGCTTAGCTCCATCAGTCGCTTTTTAAATGCTCGTTTTCATCAGCAGGTATTTATGACTGCAGCATCATCAGCTCTCCCAGGCTAAACAAAACTCTCCAAGGTGAAAGCTCCCATGAAAATCCCGGATACAGCAGGAGGTAAGAGCAATTGCTGAGTGAGGGACTGAACTCTCCTGTGGCAGCTGAATATCCCACCCAGCCCAATGTCAGTCTGTGTTGTGCTAGCCTGTGCCACTAAGCCTGGTCTAGGGCATAGTTTGAAACTATTCAGGACCAGCCAAAAAGGACAAAGCGTCCTGCAAGGCTAATACACCTGGCTGAGCAAATCCAGCAGTTCAAAACCAAGTCTGCTACAATTTCCTCAAAAATCTGAGAAATGAACTAGGAAAAAAAACCCAAACAAACAACTTCTGCCTCAAAGAGGTCCCTCCTTGACTGAGTTGCTGAAACACCATTTACACGCTTCCTGCCCTGCAGCATGTTCAGCAGCAGAGGCAGTCCAGATGACTATTAACCTTCCAGAGAAAGGCTATACTGCAGGGCTGGTTCTGGTCACCCAGCTGCTAAAGGTAAGCCAATAGCAGACAGCATCAGGTCTACACGTTAAAACTAAATAACAGTTAAGAGATCCATGGCAGCCTCATAGGGCAGTGCGGTGAGATGCCAGGGCATGAGGTGAGAGCTGGGGTGAAGCCTGTGAGAGCTCATGACCATCTCAGGAGCCAGCAGCCACCATGCTTACAGGAGCTCAAGCTGCTACAGCCAAGGCAATGCTGAGATCCACCCATCAGCTGAGACTGTGACCAGGAGAAGGAAAAGCAGCCATGGGCTCTGACCAGAAAATTTAGGGAGAAGAGTCCTTTGGAAAAGAAAGTTGAGGCAGCTCAAGAGGTGCAGAGGGACCCATGGGTAGCTTTTTGGGTCAGTGACCCCATGTTGTTCAGTTCACACTGACGAATTTGAGCACCCCCCTACGCACTGGCCAGCTCATCACTGTACTCACAGCTCAACCAGTACTGTTGTTATAGCCAAGCTCAGCCCTGCTGCAGGCAGTGGTAAGTAACGTTGCTGTACTAGTTTCCATGGAAATCAAAACCAGAGAAGCTGTTTTCCACCAAAATCACATTAAAACACAATTTTGTCCCAAGTGGCTTACTTTGTTATCTTTTCTCTCATTCTTTTTTTCTTTCTTGCACCATGCAGTACAGTTGAAGCTGGATTTATTTTAATGACTCAGATTTGTGAAGTACAAGTTTCATTGATACGTCTATCAGAAGCCACTATTTCCATTTGGATGGGATGTCCTTGACTTAAAAAGAGGAAGGTCTGAACACCTACCCAGTGCCATTTCCAGCACAGAAATATTACATTGTTCTGGCCTTGTTTTAATTACCAACCAGTCACTGCAGAGATTTAAGCAGCATTTCTCAAACAGATGCAGATCAGTCAAAAAAGCAAAAGGTTGATCATGTCCCTCCTGTACCCAGTGTTCTATTGCCCAGCATCACCTTTACAACATGCTGCAGCACAGAATCATTTTTGACACAGCTCTGGACTGTATTACAGGTGTTTGCACAACATGTTACAAAAACAAACCTTCTAGAAGCATGGATGACAGCCCTACTACCTTGTGCCCAAATTGGGAGAGTGGCAGAGGGGCAATGCCTCCTGCCCACACATGGGCACAGAGTTCTCCACTGCAGTGCAGAGCCAGAAGCCCAGTGTGCTGCAAACACCTCTTAATTTTCACAGGGTAGTGCATTGATGGGCTTTTTGCTACCATAGCAGCAAAATGACCACAATGAAAACAAGTTTTGTTTCAAGTAGAGCTAAACATCTAATTTCAACATTTGCAGTTCTCCATGGCTTCTTTGCCTGTGTTCAAAGTGCTTACAAGTCCCAACAAAGGAATGAATCTTACCCCCCTAAGAGAAAGGGGTATTAGGATGTTTGCCCAAAGAAAGAGCAGTAGTCACATTTCCAGGTGCTTCTGCGCTTAGTATGTACTTCTACAGTGCTGAAGAGCTCAGATTAGAGGGGTAGAGAGTTCCACCTCAACACACTCTGTGGCCCAACAGCAGAGGGCTTTGAGAATGAAGAGAGACATTACGTCCCTGTATCAAGCAATTCCCTTTTAATAAACTGCAGAAAAAAAGATCTCCTAGTACCTAACTTTCTTACTGAACACATCCTTGAGAACATCTCTGTTCCTAAAGAATTAATCTGCTTTGTGAGTGCTAAAATGAGCTAAAAAGTTTAAAAAAAGACAAAGAAAAAAACACCAGCAAAAAAACCCAAATGACAGCAAAGACAACAAACCCAAACAACATTTGATTTGCCTTTTTTGACAAAGCATTTAAGGAATTTGACCCAACTGCGTGACCATTCTGGATGTGCTGCCTCTATGCTTTTAAATTCTTGCAAATAAATTAACCCCTTATAGTTTGCCCCACGCTTGGTTCTAGTTGTCTTTGATGCAACCATTTCTGTTCCAGACTCCACCTCATTTACGTGCCAGATCACCGCAGGTCTGACCCCATTCTCCTCAGAGGAGGAGGAGAACCCATCCCTCACTTATTTCTCCTTCTCTCCTAGACCCCCCCCCAGTTTGGGTCTTCAGAAGATCAATATTTCATCTTCCTATACAGGACTAATTAAGATCTTACAGATATCATGACAGCCTGAGAATCTCATCATTTCTAGGGCACTTGGGCAGTCATCACTCAGGGCATGCATGGCAGGACTCCAGGGATACAGCCCAACTGAGATCCTGCTACAGCAGCAGCACCAAGAAAGCCCCAATTCTTTTTATCAAGTTCCCACAGCACTCAACACCAGATATGTTACCAGGCAGCATGGGGAAGCTCTGGTTCCTGCCATACCAGCTAATTTCTATCACATCTTCATCACACCTTGTGCTGGAGGCTCCAGCACCGCTGCTTGCTGTAGAGGCGGACCCAGCTGATCCTAGTTTGAAAAAGCCTCTCTAGGTGAACTAGCAGGTGGTTAAGCCCTGATTTTAAACTCAAAGCCTCCCAACTGGCATGCTAGCTGGGCTGTTGTTTCTTTTGTTTTTTAAATAAAGTGAAATTAGAAAAGTTTACCAGCCTACTTGGGCAGTCACAGTACTTGAGACTCAGCAAGGCATATGCTTGGAGGCATCTGTGGGTGGTGACACTTCCCTGCTCTCAAGCTAGAGGCAGAAGAAAGGCCTTTGGGATTGTTAGTAAGGAATAGGCAGGCTGACAGCCTGAGGAGAAGATCAAGGAGGGAGTAAGAGGAAAAATTAATTCCTCCCAGCTATTTCTTTCAGTATGTAAAAGCCAGTCCATTAACTGCTCTTAACTTTTGCCATAAAGGACACTTTCCTGCCTGGCCACGGCAGGACAGCTTCTTCAGTTGTTTTCAACTCGTTTGCCATTGTATCCTAGAAATATCTCTGCCAGCTCCTACAGTATCTCTCTTACCCAGGAACCCATGTGAAAAACTGGGGTATGTATGTTGTGGGGACAAGCCCAGGAAGAGAGGAAGGGACCAGGCAAGAAAGGATAGTGGCCCTTTGCTGATGGGGGAATAAGAACAGGCTGAAACAGTTGTTTCAAAGTGGATTTTATTCCAGGCATTAAACAGATTCTGGCACATGCTTTCTTCAAGAAAAGGAGAAACAAATCTGGGCTCCACATAAATTACATCTGACAAAGTGCAACTTACAAGTGAGTGGGGAAAATAAACCTTCTGAAATTGATTTCCGTACAACAGGAATTTCAGCTCCTCTGAAATAAATCCCCATTGGTTCACAGCACACAAGATTACATTGGATGATCTGATACAATAGAAGGTATTACCAATGCAAATCTCTGTCTTGGCAGTCTAGGAGGGGGTGTTTAAACAGGAAAACAAGAGCTAGCAGCTGCTTGTTCTGCCTGTTAAAGAAACAAGTCATTGGGCCGAATTTGAGGGCCCAGGCAGTTTGCTTTCATAAACCCCACTGGAGTCCTGTTCCAAAACATGGCACTGTGTAGACCTTGGGGAAAAAATATCGTTCCTCCTTCCCTTCAGTGCAAGGGAAATAGAAAGCATGCCAATGATGAGTTTGGACGAGACTTGGCTGATTCTGAGGAAAAGTTTAGTTTGCCCACACTTGAAAGCAGCCTTTTGTAATGCATCTCCTCTTCAGCAATTGCTAAAATCCATTGGAAACCCATGGCTTCCAGAAGATGATGAGGGGGGGAGGTTTGCACCAGGTCTGTGGGAATGTCCTGTGAGCAGCACCATAGCTGACAGTGGAATAAGCCATAGGGAGGTCACCTCAGACCTCAAACCAGGTAGAATTAGAGCTCTGGTAGCCCCTTAACTCCAGGGGCAGTTTAAATTACTGACATCTAGCATAAGCCCACCTTTCCCCTTTTCTCCCCCAAGCTGGGGCACCTGAAGAAGGAGAGTGTCCAATCTTCAGCTGTCCCAGCTCACAGCCCCAAGGATGCAAATGCTCTGCTAGGTGGTGAGCAGTAGGAAGAGACAAATCAACACAGCTAGTCCAGGTTCCTCTGCTCCAGGACTGGTCACTGGCTTCCAACACTGGAGCCAAGCACAAAGTTAAGGGCAGTAGCCAGCGTGCTGGCAAGATGCCTTTGAACCAGGGCTCGCCCAGAGCTTGGTGAATGTTTATCAGCAGAGCTTCTGTGGTCTGCAGCAGTCAGGAGAATTGTGTATAGAGGAGCTGGATCCTAGTCCCAGTCCAGTTATGGAGAAGGAACTGCAAGAAAGCTGCAGAAACACAGTAGGAGCAAAGGGGAGGGAGGCAGTACCTGGTGGAGAAGTGAACATGCTGTTAGCTGCTACCCATAAGCTTCTGGAGAGTGAGATGGGGGAAGCTCAGATGGTCCACTTAGGATGCCTTTCGATGAAAATACATAATCCTTTAGCAGTTCACTGTATGCAGAGCTTACGTACAGTACCTGTTCAATGGACTTTTGTCTGTCTTTGCATCAACTTTTTTCAAGCCAGGTATGTAAGAACTTGACAGTTCCTGTCTCCTACTGGCCTAATGATGATGCTGTTTGGGAAGTAGCATCTCCTGCATATTCTTGTTTAGAAAAGCAATTGCCAGTGTGATGGTATTTCTCCCCACTGAAGGGTCTGTCTGCCCTGCCCTCATTCCATTCCTAGGCTATTTTCTTTCCTTCTTTACTCTTTCTTGGCCTCAGTGGTTCAGGCCCAAAGCATCACTATACAGTGCAAGAGAATTCTCTGCAGAGTCTGTGCCCCCTTTCCCAAACAGAAGCACAGCTGCACCACGTGCTCAGCTTGGGACCAAAGGGAACTAACTGCCTGCTGAGTTTTGACAGTGCAGGCAGGTCACTCATCTGGTTACACAGTGACAGGATGGTGAGCTGCTGCCAAAGTAAAGGGCAAAATAGCAAAGGGGCTCCTGCCACATCACTGGTTTAATTTTTTAAATAAAAGAACTGAGAACAGAAAACAAATTGTTCGGTTCTCACACAAGCACTTCTGAGCACATGCAACGTATGAAGAACAGTATCTGCTCTTCTGTCAACTGTTGGGGCTAGTACCAAACTAGGAGGAAGAATCAAAAAGGGATACAAACATGATCAAAAGCAGACAGCTGTTCAGAATCCAAATGAACATCCTGTTTCTTTTGCACCTCATCAGAAAGGATCCAGACAAGCAATCGCCTAGTGAAGGTGGCCCCAGCATCTGGTTTCCCTCCCAGGCTATTGGACAGGAGGGTTGATTTACAAAACCTAGCTCCAAGAGGAAAGTTTAATAGATCTAGTAGGAAAAGGTAAGGTTGTGGGGATTTTTTTTTTTTCTTTATTTCTCTTTTATTTGAGTAAGTAAGCTTCCCCTGGCAGGTCTGAAGACCCACATTCAGCTACAGGTGCCTGGTAACTGGGAGCAGGACTGGGATGCTAGCTAGAGACACCATCTGTCTTTGGTATTTCTGGAACAGAAAAGAGAGATCTCTCAGGGCAGGCCTGTACCGTGGCAGCATTTGTGCCGTTTCAGGCAGTTTGAGGTTCACCAACTCACCTCCCCAGGGTGCCCACCAGGAGGAGATGTGGGCTTCAAGTGGAGCAGCCACAGGCTTTTTTTGCCACCTCCTTCCCAGAGAGAGGGGGAAAAGCAATTAGACAGAGGGATGGGGTGGCTTGTCATGCCAGACTGTGTTCACAAGGGCCATGGAAAGCCAGAGGCAGCCAGAGGGCTGTGCTCCTGCCCAGTCAGCAGCAGGAAGCCTGCAATGACCCCTGCAATGTCCCCTTCTGCTTCTCCCTGCGAGGAGCTGGGTGGGCTTCTGCCACAGGCCTGAGGCAAGTGCAGTGGCACTGTCAGCATGCACTGCCTGCACAGCTCCCTGTTCTGCCCGCGGTGTGCGGGTGCAGTGGGCAGCGTCTGGTAGCACCAGGAAGAGCAGCCAAAGAATGGTCCCAGCTTTCCCAGCATCCTAAAGTGTCAGCACCTGTCTCAGACCAGGTTTGCAGGAGTGTGCTACCCTGAACCCAGGTTTAGCTGGGCTACCTGCAGGCTTGGAACACTCATGGACACAAGGCTGGCCTTCCACCTGTAAAAAAAGAGACTGTACCTTTTCCAGCTCTCCAGTCAGCATCGTGCCAACCTCAGCCCATTTGGCTGTAGGGCAGCTACTGCGGAGGAAGGAACCGGTCCACCACGAAATCATTACAAACCTGCCCCCAGGGTCTGCTAGTCCTTTCCCAGCCCTCCACTCATGATGACTCTTCTTTCAGACAGTCCTCACCGAGAGACATACATGCATAAAATGATGCATGATGTTAGAGCAAAAAGCCAGGGAAGCCAAAGAGCTACCAATGTTTGTACAAGCATCCTTTAAGCTGTTGGACTGAAGGTTGTGGACTCTGGATGCAGAGAAAGGAATGGATGGGGAGAGCGTCAAAGCAGTTCTGGTCACTCTGAGTATTAGGCTGGGTCCTCCTCCTTATCTGGGTGAAGCTGTGCACGGACATCAGCTACAAAGGAGAACTTAAGACAACAGATGGGAAAATTTCAGCAACTCTCCTCATCCCTCTCTCACCCACAGCTTCTTATTTGAAAAGCTCAAAAACACCAAGTGCTCAGCTGAAATGGTGGCTTGCCGATGGGCACAATGAAAACATTTAGGGTCAGACATACAAAACCATTCCTCCCTTCCCGATCCCCCTCTGTTCCCAAAGTCTCATGCACAAAGAAACAAGGAGATCTCTGTGCTACCATCATGTTGCTTGTAGCAGCTCCCACTGTTGGCCAGGTACGCCTGCTTGGCAAGGGTTGGTCACCACTTTCCCAGTCTGGTTTTCCAGGCAGAGACCACTGACAAAGTGCTGAATGAAACTGCCCTTCATCTTCCACTTCTGTGAGAAGACAGAGAAGAAACATACTGTTACTTCCACTTCACCACGGAACTGTGCTTCCAAGCTGAAAGAGAAAGGTTGAACATAAACCCCAGGTAAACCCCAAGAACTCTGGAGATGGAAAATTTGATTATGGGCCACATCTCCAAAGCACTGGTTTCCCATATTAACAATACCCAGAGTTTGAGTTTAGCCAAATTATAGGGCTATGTATTCAGAAGCATCTAGAAGGCACACAACGCAAAAATCAGCAGGCAGTGGCATTTTTAAGAGCCTATTATATTCACAATTTCCCTGCCATTCTTTGTTCTGCATTTCTAGGCATCCAGATACCTGTCAAAACCTGAAACCTTTTATGGTTTCTTTCCAATCCATAGAAAGCAAAGCAATCCATCCACAGAAAGAAAAAAAAAGAATAAAACAAAATAAATCACACTTCTTGCTGCTTGACTAGATCATAGCTATCTCTCTTCCATGTC
Organism: Todiramphus chloris collaris; assembly: GCA_025345505.1. Lineage (NCBI taxonomy): Eukaryota > Metazoa > Chordata > Aves > Coraciiformes > Alcedinidae > Todiramphus > Todiramphus chloris. The sequence goes on along the minus strand of JANVCC010000033.1, from coordinate 17,298,742 downwards.
CCCTCATCAATTCTCTCATCAAATTCAAGACTTCTATCAGCACTACACTAAAAGCTCTTCATAGCTCTGCACCTTTCTCAGCTGAGTCTTCTTCGTAATCTTATCTGCCCTGCCAACATTTCAGTTGGTAAGTGTCCATTTGACAGCTTCTCAGTACGTATCGCTCTGCTTCCTGCAGTGCCATCCTCCGGGTCTGCTCCACGCACAGCGTTCCCGCAAGGACTCACATGCAACCCTTCCCTGACTGTCCACTTTGGTTGTGGTGCTTTCCAAGAAATAAAACATATGTCCTAGCCTTGACTTGCAAATTCTGCTAGGAAAAGGCTGTACCACCTTCCATCCCTGATGGAAAGAACTGGGACCATTGTGGCTGATACTGAAGAGGTAAAAGAGTTGAAGTGAGTCTGTGGACTTGAGATCTCCCAGGTGCCATTTCTCTCCAGTGGGGCACAGCTGAGAGCAGGAGGGTATTGGATAGAATGTGCTAGGCTCTGTGGATTTTCCCATTACCTTTTTCAGTCACACAGATGACCCAGTTAGAATTAGGGTCTAAGTGCTCAGTTCAGGAAAATTATGAGAATGTTTTAGCTAATCCATGAGACCGACGAAGAAAAAGAAACAGCCTGACAAAAATGATAGCCCTCAAGGCTGTTGCAGACATGATATGCAAAGGGAATAAAAAAATCCTGCAATATCCAGACAATGTCAAAACCTACTGACATTTTAATTCTTGGTAACACAGCAGACAAATTGCCACATGCTGTGTGGTTTAAAACATCCAGTTATGCTCACATATTGCTGGCAGCTCTCCTCCAACTCTGTGTGCTGGTTATGTTTCTGGGAGGGTAGGGCAGTTACAAAGCCCAGAATAATCTGTTCCTCCTGTATCACATATTCCTTCAAGACTAAATACCAGAGCGGCAGGATCACTTTGCTGGCACTGCTGGCTCTGTCTGACAGGATACCACTAAAGGAGAGCTGTTTGTGCAGCAGGAAAAAAGATGGTTTTAATAGGCAAGGGGGCAGAGGAGTATAGTGATGGCAGAGAGGAAGATACAGTGCAGTCTGTGCACTGCAATGCCCTCACCAGCTGCTCCAACCCACTGCCTACACGGGTCCCAGAGCCATCTGGCTCTCATCTGGCAGAAGTCTCCCTCCAAAGAGCTGAGGAAGAGTTAATACCATAAAGCAGCAGATGTAATGATGCAGTAGAAAGGAGGAGGTCTTCTCCCCTGGAAAGCAGCACACTATGCCAGGCTGGTGTGATCTCTGCACAATGGCCTCCCCACCACTGTTTCCCAGGGTCACAAACACCTCAGTGAAGAGCCTCTTGACCTCCAAAGGACACCTGCTGTGCAAAGGGAAACTATTCCTCACCTTCCATCCTTCCTCTGCCTCCTCCTTCACCTTCCCCTGTACATGTGCTAGAGAGTGCCTGCCAGCCATCCCTCCCCCACATCCCATAGCTCACCAGAAGACCCTGCTGTAAAGGAGTATGCTGTTATGAGATTTGAGATGGAGGACAAGGGCAATTACCAAAAGACACTGGTTTTCTTCCCCTCCCTAGCTGTTTAGGAGAAAATTAGCACCACTGGGAGGCTTGCTCATGTTATTCCTCCCTATCAGAGACCTGCTGCTGTGTCATCTCTCTGTGCTGAGCAGGTACCCACTGTGAAGTCTGTAGGGAAAGTCTACAGCAACAGACACAGCAGGACACCAGCAAACACTCACCACAGCACATTTTCTGCTGCAAACAAACTACACCAAATCAATCAGCTTCTCAGAGAATTGCACTCCTGAAAGCCCAGCATTTCAGGTCACCCCAGATCCCTATGGGGCAAGGATGAGGAATAGGGAGAAGGAACACAGAAGGTGACAGAGAGTTGAATGTAAGGCTCATCCAGGCTGCAGGGAAGTGCCATGTATGGAGCTATTATAAAGCACACTGACAATAAAAGCCAAAGCAGGGCTCCTCACCTCACACTGAAGTGGTATTTTTGGAACATTGGATTCTATGGTTTCTGGTCAGAAACTGTGTTTTGTTGCCCTCGGTATAAGCACCTTCAAAGAGGGTTCAGCTTTCTCCACAGACCAGAAGGGGAGCATGGACAGCTAACATTCTAATGACAGTGATGCCCATCTTCAGGAAAACCAAACAGAGCAGACCCCTCCTGCGTATGCAGCCGAAGATTACAGGGAGTCCTCTCCGCTCCTATACCCAGACATTATGACTGGCCTGTACTTGGAGGGAAAGTTTTTTGGAAGACGTAAGCATTGCACAATCCGAAAAGGTTTGGCTTGAAAATCCTCCTTGGTCTGCCTTTCTTGTGCAGACGGAGATAATACAGTTTTCTGGTCAGAAGAAGTTTGGAGGGGAGACGGAAAAAAAGAAACCATATTTTCTTTGAAACTGTGTCTTAATCTTCTTCCCCCATGTCAACCAAAAATTTCCCCAGGTTTTTGTAAAGCTGTCTCTCCATCTTAATTATCTGTCATTGCAAAGTACTGTGAGGTGGCTGGATAGAAGCATTCCACACGCAGTTACTAAGAGAAAAGTCAGAAATAGCCCGTCCTGCCTAATATACACAAGAGTTGAAGGTGTTAACACTTGTGTAATTTTTCAGGGTAATCAAAAGTTTTCTTTTAACCCCCAGCAATCCCATCAGTCCAGGGATTCTTTCAGGATCCTAACAATAGTCTCGTAACCATGAAAACTTAGTGGAGTTGGCCAAACTCAGAAAACACAGCTGAGAAGAGCAGATTTTGTTGATTAGGACTGAGATGCTTTGGACAGAAATGTACGGAGAGCTGGAATAGCCAAGGATGCTGCAAGTGGTATTTGAATGTATTTGCAGAATGACAGGCAGTCTGAAGCTATTGTTGAAGATGACAAACGCTGTATTTTAAATGTATGAGCAGACAGAGTGTGACGGAAAAGCTCACACCAGCATCCAGCAAGCATTGTCTCCCTTTCAGCACTTACATTTGTACAACTAAGACTCACAACTGAGAGAAAACCATCTCCTGAAAATTGCTTTTGAGTTATGGCATACTGCCAGTATTGTTTTACCTACTTATTATCATGAAGATGCTGCGTCAGGTGCTTTCAGAACAGGCAGGTTTGCACTCCTTTTTTCTGATGGTTTATCTAAAGTTGCATTTGTCTGCACTTCGGGTAGTATTATAGACTGAAAAGCCAAGTGGGAAAAATTCCCCAATCACGTCCAAAGGCACACGGGACTTCAATTACTGTTTGTCTCACAAGAAAAGTCGGTGTCCTCATTTTCAGGCTGGGGTCACGTTCCTTCGGCACATTTTAATGAAATATGGATGTTTAATAGGATTTCTCAGCATGCATCTTGTTCTGTTGGGAAATACGGTGCCAATGTTTCTCATTTTCATTCTCTTGTTTTAGTGTCTGACTCTCACTTTGCCTTCTATTTGTCCTCACTATAATACAAATTAAAACGCCACTCTCGCCGTCAGTCAGAGCCAAACCCAAAGCTAAAGGCAATAATTTATTGTGCATTCAACTAAAAAGAAAAAATGCTATTCTCCAAATAACATTATGGATAACATCCATCTGGTTCGAAATCTAGTTCTGATTATGCACAATAGCTCTTGGCTGGTCCTCTGCTAGCAGTGCCAGCTGTTGCTGCTGAATGATCAAGAGGATCATGGTGCCAAATAGATTTTGTTCTTGGTTCCTTTCAGCCCAAGGGAGAATAGACTGACAGAACCAAAAATTGTCTACGTTTTGACTGTATCCTCCTACCTGCAAAGTCGTAGACTTATTTTGAGGCAATACTCTAGACGTAGCTCATAATACTGTAAAGCCTTTGCTAGAACATTACATGTGTGTTAGATGGACTGTTGTTAGGACTCAAAAATAACAACAGAATAGTAATTTGAAGATAATAAGAGATAATATTATTATCTGCCCTGTGGTCACAATTCACAGCAACTGTGTAGCATGGGCACAGATCCGGTATGTTTGAAAGTGGAAAGACGCGTTAGGAGCTGTATGGCGCTGTCTTTATGATCTAACCAATCTACTCTAGTGACACTAAAAAACAAAGCCATCACGTGCTCCATCTTCTAACAGAAATCTTGCTTTTGCATTACACAGACATAGACGTGAAAACTAGATCCAAAAACGTCCAAACATCTTCCACCACCGACCTTGGTTGACAGTGGCACCAGAGATGTTCAAAGCTGGGCTTTCATCATGCCACCATCTCCTCTTAGGATAGATATTGTATGTGAGATGCACTTCGCCCAGCCTCACCCTCTTCCACTCAGACCACCTATTCAGATCTCTCACTTGTCACCTCTGCCTCTCTGACGTAGCTCAAATTCCTTTCAGCTGCTCCCCACTCAGCTCCTCTGGCTTTCTGAGATGCCTTCTTGAACGGAGATGTGGCTACAGACGTGCCCAGTTTGAAAACAGTGCTCTTCTGCTAGCACTCATGCTTTGGACTGTGAGCACCTATGGCAAGTTGTAGGGTAACTGAGGGAATTTGTTCCTTCCAGCTTTGTTCTTTCATTTCACACTTTAAAGTTTCCATAGCGGTGTCTGTCTCCCTAAATATCAGGGGGAGAAAGAATGCAAAGATGACTGACTTCTAGCTAACTAAAATCCAATGTCAGTATTAATGGCAATTACTGTTGTGTTTATGGAAGGGACCATAAACATTCTTCAAGAACACAACAAACTTGAGCATTGCAAGTGGAACTGGCTTTACAAGTAGAAGACTGAAATGGATTTTTTTTTTTTCTGAAAAAGCCCCAACATTTCAGACTATTTCAACCCAAATCAGACTAAAAATTCAAATACATTTCTCCCAGCTCATCCCTTCAGCTGCATGATGGTGTGAAATGGCAGCTGTGACTGAAGTCAGTCTCTGATTATTTGAAATGCTTAAACAAAATCCTTGCTTACAGTCCATTGGATAACCCATCTGCTAGGTCAAGTCCTTGATTTAAGTGCAGTTTGTTCATGTAAGGTAATGGAACCCAACAGATCACATCCTTAAGTGTGTGTGCATCTCTTTCTAATGAGCCTGTATATAATCAACACATCAAGGCTCAGTAAATCCTATTCCAGCAGCAGCAGAATGAGCCTGCATGTGTTCATGGGGATTAATCTCTCTTCTGACTAATAGGGCTTGAACTCCACCCACCTTCAGGGGACTCTTGTCCTTCTGTGATAGGGGAGGTGGGGAAAGACAGCTGATTTTGGCAGCTGCTGGAGTCCTCTCTGCTGCCAGGGAGGAAAATGCTGCAGGGCACCTAAGGAGAAGCTAAGTGACCTAATTACAGAGCAAGGGGGTGAGTGATTACCAGTAAGAAAAAGGAGCAGGCAAACACAGCCCACCTAGGATATCCTTGCAAGGCTAATCCCAACTCAAGAGTTTCCTCAGCAGATTCATGGTGACACCTCTTCAAGATATTCCTGCATTAACCAGCCCTCCAGAGGAAAAGTCTACACAGGCTTTCCATAAATGGGCAAAACTGGATTGCAGTGCTTTCTTTCAGGAAGAACTAAATTCAGACATTTGTAGAGCATTAGAAATAACTGACAAAAGAGGGTGCTGCTGAGAACTGGTAGCAAGCTGAGCCATCTCCTAACTCTGGGCTATCAAAACAATAAATGTGTCAGAAAACACAGAGTCAGCATAGACTTAGATGACACAGAATTTGTTCTCTCTTGGTGTAGAGGGAAGCACAGGACCTGGGGACAAAAGAAGCCCAGTCTACTGTCTGCCAGCACTGCACTGTCATCTGTTGTGTTTTGCCCAGTTCTGATAAAAAAGCACAACACATCTCTGTGAGGTCACCCTAGCCATTACAGAGGCCATCTCTCACCTAGTGCTGTAAGGCAAAATGACTTGCGTGTCCTGACAGATCAGGGATGCACATCTTAGAAACACCGTAAGAGTCAGAGAGCTGCATTTTGTTGGGAGCACTGCATTTTGCTGGGAACCCTGCTGTGCATTTTTTCCTCAGGGAGCAGTTTGGGTGGAACATACGGTGCTTTATGTCAGTTGGCATTTCTTGAATGAGTTGCACACACTCAGTTTTAAAGGTCTGTTCACATGTCCAAAAAACAGCACAAAGAACACAGTTCCCTCACTTCTGGAAGAGTAAACAAAGGGTAGCACACACTGCTCTTCTCTTTGGGTATCTCAAAGCATCTTCTGCTTAGCTACCCCTCTCTGATGTTGTGCTCTATCCATGCACTTATCTGTCTGAACATAAAGGAGCAAGGTTAGGGTGCTGCTGAGCTGGAGGAAACCACATTGCCAAGGGCACATGCAGAACAGACACCCACACAATACCGTGGTCTGTGCTCCCCACTTTGCCCACGGGCAGTCTGATACATCTGAACTTATGAAACACACCAGAGGGGAAGATGCACAAGATGGAAAGGACTTTTATACACTCTGATAGTCCTAGGTTTGCCTCTGCAAGCTGCACTGGTGTAGGAACACTGGTATGTGGCAATTAAAGTATTAAAACCAGGTGCACAGTTACCTACCTGTCTGCCATCTTTTTGATTGCAGGCTTCCAGTGTGATTTGAGAGCCAGTAGAGAAGGTGGTAATGGAAAGACATTTGTCCTGCTGTCTAATTAAAGGGTCACTGAATACCCACTCCTTTGGCATAAAAAAAAGAAAGGTTCTGTTAGGATCATAACAGCGACCAGATGAGGGAGAAAGAATTCTTTCTATCAGCTATTTCAAAAACCTGTATCTTTTGTTCAGCTCTTACCAAAGGCTCCCTGGGAAGACTGTGGCAGCAGTCTTCACCTGATCAGAAGTCTACTCTCAGGCTTGGTGCATCATGACTATTTCAAAGTCTGCAGCTAGCTTCCCTGACCATCTGAGCTGTCTGATCAACCTTGGAGCAACTTCCTGCTCTGTAGCTTTACACATTCAGGCCTACAAAGCAGGAAGGACCCCAAGCTCTGATTTACCTGTCATGCAACTGCTTCTGCATATTTTACATAACAGACATGTTTTGTAACAGGTATCTCTGGGACCTGCAGATTGTCAAGCAAAGCAAAACACATGCAAGCATATCCATGGGCTAATGTATGTTACCAGCACACATAAAGCACAAGCCACTTCATTTTTCCCCTCCTCTTACTAGATGGATACCCAAACCAATTAACTATTATACTTTCCCCAAAGAAGAAATACAAAATGCAGTAAGTTTCAGAGATTTCAAATGGTAATGACATGGAACAATGAGTCAGATTAAATGCCATGGTAAACTCTGTCTGCAAACTAGTTTCCAACAGTTAACAGATGTGAGTATGTATTTTCTGGCATAAAATATCCTGCTGTGACCCTTAACTTTCTCAAGTTGTTTCCCTACTGCTTTCAGTCACCAAAAGAAGAGGCTGAATGCAGACCTTCAGCTGGTATAAACCAGCATCGCTCCACTGCAGTTAGGAGAGCTGCACCAAACTACTGCAGCTGGGGTCTTGGCTCTTTAAACTCCATTTGTGTGTGGTTATACGGAAATGCATTTGGGTGTTATACTGAGAGGCAGCACAACTTGAGCCATCTGCAGCTACAGCTGAACTGGCAGAACAAGGAACGTTTCTGATCCTGGGCAAATCTCTTACCCATGTGCCCGTCTACTAGCCAAATACACCCCAGGACTGGTTTTCATGGGTTGGATGATGCAGCAGAGCACATCCAAGCAACAGTCTGAGTGGGAACAGCTACATGACTCAAACCCTGGTCACACACCTACTGCACAGACTAGTCACACCCCCTAGCATTCAAGCGCTACCTGTTGCCTTCCAGTGATGAAAATCTTCCTGCTCTGTGCCTGACTGCTGGGTCTGTTGAGCTGACAGAGCTCTGAGAGATGGGCACAGCTGCTTTTTCTACTTACTATTAAAATCATTAACAGGGCCAAATTCTTCAATCATCCTCTGTACAAACCCAGCAAGGCCAGAGATGCCTTTTTATTATGAGATAATAAAAAGGGCAGAAGCTGGAGCAAAGCACCAAACTGAAGCCTGCCTTACCTGAGTTACAGGTGGATTGTTCACTGTCCCTTTACAATTTCCAATGCCAGCCAATGTATTCCCTGTGGTATCCTGTGCCCAAGACTCCAGGCAGTTTCTTCCTTGTTTAATTATTCCTGGAATCAACTCCTTTTCAGGAATCCTTGAAGTAAAATGACAATTGCATGGCACTTCATACACAGAAATGACCAAACCACTTTCACATTTCTAAGGGCATAACTGGCCCCTGACTGAAAAACAGTCCCCTTTATTTGTCAGAAAATTAACAATACCATGCTATCCCACTGGAAATGTCTGGAGGAGGCAAGAGTCACGGGAAAACTTGACCAGAGGGTTGGCACATTTTTTGTATAAAAGGTATATAGGCGGTATATCAGGATAGAAAAGGTATAGCAGGATCTTTAGGTATTCCCCAAGCAGTTTAGTGTGATGTCTCTTCTGAAAAAGGCCGTTACCAGTAAAAAACCCTATCCACACTCATTTATCCTGCTTCTGCCTCCCCCTTTTCCAGACTCTTCCTTCCCAGTGCTAATACATACTCATTGTCTCATGGGTAGCAATACAGAAAAGATCTGTCAAGGCCAGACCAGCTGGATGTTTTAGCCTCAAGCCATGTTAGCTACAGACTTTGCTTGCCTGAGATGTAAAGATGTGGTGTTAAGGTGCGTTAGTGAACAAGTGCTAACACAGGTCTACTTAGGCCACCTCCCAGCAGAGCAATGACACAACACTGCTGCATCCTGACTTGGGGCAGGTGTAGCCACAGGCACAGCTGGTTCTGGTTACTTACTGGGGCTTTCTCTGAACCACCTGCACCTCTGTACTAAGGCTTTCCAGCTCTGCTGGGCTCAACTACCTCCAGGCAGAGCATCCAACAGGCAAAGACCAAGTCATAACTGGGATGGATGTAGTGGTCTGGCACTTGCCTATACCCCGCACCTCCAAAAACCCCACTGTTGCACATCTCTGAGGGACAGGTGTGTTGGGCAGGGCAGAGGGCTCCCAGGGGCAGGAGCAACAAACCTTCTGCAGAGTTGTTGCGGTGATACAAGGCAGGAAATCACAGGAAGTTTCTCACCATAAAGAAGAACGCAGGAAAACATTTTCCAAGCATAAGTCTCCTTTAGCCACTGCTACCAAGGCTCATTTTATTGTGACCCACCTCCCACATCCTTCAGACATTTCTACAAGTGGAGAACTGACTCACTTGAGCTCGGGGTAGACATTCTCCAGATACCACTGGAAGGATTTACAATTCAGTTTGCGTCTCTGCTCCACTCGGTCTGCAACACTGGAAACATAGACAGCAGTTGAGAATAAGGTAGACCTAAAGAATGCAATTATTTGCTCTTAGGAAGTCTGGGGAAAGGGGAGGAGTATAAGGGGAAATTAACATCCCAGTTACACATTGGAGATACAATCACATTTGCCAAGTCCTTACGCTGATACAATACCCCATTTGTTCACAGGCAGCAGGCTGCGCAGGCCAGAGATACACACCACTCCTTGGATTGTTTTATGCTTATCTGGGAGTCATAGGGGTTTGTTAGCAGAGAGAGCATGCTCTCCCCTCATACCAGGTTTCAGTGTCCATCACTGATTTCTGGGTCACAAAGTCCATAACAGTGGATCCCATGTGGCCTGCAGCTTTAGCAAAGGTGCTGTAAGGAGCACAATTCTGCACGGAATTGGGCTCAGCAGGTGCTGGAGATGAGTTGCAACCAGACCGTGTTTCTAAATTACATGTCTCACCATTGTCCATGCTCTCTCCTGCCCTACAAACCAGGCAAACCGTCCAGTCACTCCTGAGGGAAGAGGGGAGTGCACCGAGCACAGCCTGCCCCATGTGCTAGGTAGCTGTGCAGACCCCAAGATTCTGCATCTGTGCGGGAACTTTGGATCAAGCTCTAGTAACTGCATAGCTCATGTTTCCAGAGCAGCTGCATGCTGTATTAGAAAATATTCTTATCTATCCACTTAAAATGTCTGGCCTTTTAATTTCATTACAGATCCCTTTGGCCTTCTGCTAACAAATGACTTGTGCAGGGTTACCGGCGGAAGATAAAGTGAATTGGAAGCAAACCTTGTTAGCCAGACACACAAGCTGCAACCTCCCTGCCAAGCCAACCGTTCAGAGCACCTCCGGTTCCCACACTGAGCTCCAGAGAAGATCCAAAAACTATTTCATGCTAGCAAGGGGCTTACCAGAGCTCTCCCACCGAGGTCTGGGGGCATCTTACCTTCCAAATGACTTCCCAATGGCAGATGGCCGGGCCTCATAGTAGTACTGCTTGTATTCATCCATCCACACCTCTGCTGTACGCTTGGTGTTCCTGCATGGGCACAAGAAGATACTTTGCTGAGTGCTGCTGGAGAACCTGTCCTCCCAGCGAGCAGGCACTGGGTAGGCAGACCCAAGGCCTGTCTGCAAGGAGGGAGAGGGGGACAGTCCCAAACATGAAACACAGTGGGCAGTAAGGATAGATAGAGATGTTAGCTCCACAAAGCCTTGCAAGGATGCCTCGGTTCACAAGTTAAAATTTTAACACTCATAGTTTACCATGACTTTTTTCGCACATGCTCCCTCTGCAAAGACACCTGGACTGACTGTCACCATCACCCTTTCTCCAGATTAGAATAATGCCATGGAATAATTCAGTTTGGAAAGGACCTCTAGGTATCACCTGGTCCAAGCTCCTGCCCAAATCAGACTAGCTTCAGCTTGGGTGATGTTGTTCAGGGTTTTGTCAAGTTTTGATATCTCCAAGGATGGAGATTTCACCACTTCCCCAGGGCCCTGCACCAGTGCTTAACTCCTCTCATTGTGAAGTACTCTGGTCATCTTTTTTCTCTTCCCATCTGTCCTGCAGTGGAAGTTGTCCTCAGCTCTTGCCTCAGAGCACATACAGCTCAGTAGGATCTCTGGACAAAAAAGCAGCTCAGAGACAACAGAGATTACTAAGGACTGCTGATACACAGGCATATGTCATAGGGCAGTACCCACGAATGGCCAGGGTCTCTCTCTCTGCAGTACTGCTCCCCCCTCCACTGTAGACTGAGGAAGAACAAGACACACTAATACAAACACCAGAGAAAGGAACAGGTTTTGTTCACAGAAAACACCAACTCATCCTTCCCTTGAGAACAGATGCTCAGCCACAAGCTGTCCTCCTCTCTCATCAGGCAGAAAGACAACAAAGAATTCAGGTTTATTTAGACATGCCCAACACCAAGCTGATGTGGCTGCTACCAGGAACTACCCAACACCTACTTGATGTAAGTCAGCGCATTGCCCTCGGGGAACTCATAGGGATGGCGCTTCCTGAACACATGTCCCACTCGACTGCAGGGAACGATCTCCAAGCTGCCACCGCACATCCACACTCGGAAAGAGAGCTCTGGAAGAGACCCCAAGAGTTATACAGCTGCAGGCAGATTGGCAGCATTTCCAAGAAAGGCAACTTCAGCAGAGTGCCTGAAAACCTTGCCCCTCTGCTCTAGATGTATTGCCTGCAACAACAAAACCAGGAAAAGCAATGCCATAGTGAGTGGAAAAACCGTCCTCCCTTTGTTAGAAACAGAGGCAACTCTTGCATCTTGGAGACTTTAGGAGCCTTCTCCAATCTTTGGTCCCCTGACTATTTCAGTGAGACATCTTTCCCTTTGACTAGATCCTTGTGGTTGCTGTCAGGCCTCCATGAGGCATTTGGCAACAGACTGAGATCACCCCCACACCCACCTTGTTTTGGACTTCTATAACTCTCCAGCCCTGCATATGAATGGAAGGAAAAAAGAAGAATTCACCGTGTAAAGCAAATCACGCGAGGAAGAAAGGGAGTTTAGGAGACAAGGAGAAAGAAGAGAACAAGATGAGCATAGGAGTTAAAGGCTAGAGCAGAGTCATCTCCTGCACATGTCCATGTTATCCACCCTACAATATCTTGTTACTCTTGTTCTGATTGGCTCTGTTCACACACACACACACACAAAAACAACCAAAAAACACCACAAATAAAAAAACCCGAACCAAACCAAAACCAGATGACTGGGTTGCAGTTTGTCACCAGTTGCCTCTGCTGGGGGAGCTACTGAGAGCAGATTAAATCAGTGTAATGGTGTGACTCTACAAACATGGAGACAACCCTGCTACTTGAAGAAATCCATCTGGTCCTGAAGCTAAATTCAATATTTTGTTAATGGATTAGAAGAACATGGGGCTTTGATGTAAAGGCACTTATTTGCATCACAGAAGAAATGGGACCTTGCTCAATCTTATGGGTCTGTCCTCGCAAATGTAATCACTGCCACACCAGAGGGGTTTTCCACTTGTGTTTCATGTGGCGGTGAGGAGAGAGGGAAGAAGAAAAATTAGAATTAGCTAGGTAGTTTGGTAGTCCCTACCAAAAGAACTTCAAATAGTGTAGACTTCAAAAACTTTACTCAGTTCCGATCTCCCTCCAGTAATGCCTGAATTATGGGGCTCTGATGTTTAGAAACTAAAAAATAAAATAAGATAAAAAAATTATGTGTCCAGATTTAATGGCTGTTTCAAAGCACGTACACACACTAACATCTTCTCAACCTTCATTCTTTCTCCATAGCTTTCCCCTTTAGCTCCTGGGAAAGACTGTTTAAACAGCATGTTTTGGGTGTGGGGAAGATTGTGTATTTAATCTAGCTTCTAATGAAATAACATTTTATTAGACTGTATTTTGTGGCATTTCTTACTAGCTTGTTTCTTCCTGACTCCTTCCTAGAGCTTATTATTTTCAGTCTCTTTTCAACAGGGATTTCCAGCTTCGAAGAGAAGGGCTTTAAAAAAGAAAAAATAAAAGGCCAAGACATAAGTTTCTGTCTGGTGGTGTGTCCAGCTGGCATTTGCTCTCCTGGAATGAGGTTCTGACTCACTTTGGCCTATTACAAAAACAAAACTCTCAATCTACCATGTGGAAGTGATGTCCATTTCCCAAGAGATGATTCCTCACGCCCTACTGATCTCTTAGGCACACAGACAGACTGCATGTCCAGGTTTGTAAATGACAGAATTCTTTAAAGAAGGGGTGAAAGAACGCAGATTTTGGACAGAGAAGAGAAAATGGAGATCAAACATAGCTTATTAAGAACTTTCATCCATCCTCTGATGGAAAGCATAGAACTTTTTGCTGTATATTTTTCAGGACATGGCCTAGTTCATATATTTTAAATGACTTAATCACTGTGGCTTTTTCCTATTATGGGGGGGGGGGGGGGGGGGGGGGGGGGGGGGGGGGGGGGG
>JANVCC010000033.1:17263714-17285321 GCA_025345505.1 Todiramphus chloris collaris | reverse complement strand
GGGGGGGGTTAGCAGCTCACAGCCAGCTGGAAGGATATTTAGGCAGCTAGTAATTGCTGCCTGGTCATTTCTGTGTATCTGCCACATGTGTAGAGCTTGTCCAGCTCTGTGCATTCCCCATACATTCTCTTATCCTGTTTCCTCACAGGAAAAAAGTTGCAAATAAGTTTATTAAACACTCAAAACTATAACTTGTAACAAAATTAGCATTTCAGAACATTAGGACCAGTTTTCCTTGATCACAAAATCTAATTTTAAATTAAGTATAGAAAAAAAAAAGAGAGCACAAATTAACCATTCTGAATACTTCCAAGGAAAATTAATACTTTTTGTTTTCAAACATGGGTTGTTTTCTACCAACAGCAACAGGCTTGATGTAGAAGCCACTGGTTGATTTATTGCCCTCACATTGTTCTGAGGAGCTGAACAAAAGATAGATTTAAAAAAGAAAAGTAGTCTGTTTTGTTATTAAAATACCCTCCCATTGCCAACACCACAGTGGTGGTGTGGAAATGCAGCTCAGGAGCAGGCCCCATTAAATAGAGCATTGTGTACTTAGTTTTGCACTCTTAAGTGAAGAGTGAAGGTGCAGGGTAAGAGAAAGGTATCGGGAGACAATTAATTTATAGGGAAACAACACAACAAGGCAAAACTGGCAAGCCCTGTACACCTGCCCCAGTCCCAGCCAGGGCTCTTTTTAGTATCACAAATATCATAAAACTGAAGCAAGAACCTCAGAAAACTGAGAACACAAGTACTCATTATTAGGTATTTTGTTTTTAACAAGTCGTACCCTGATATTCTGTTATCAGCCAAAACCAAAAATATTATTTCCTGATTTCATAGAGCATTTCAGGAAGAGGCAGCTCTCCCAGCTGTGTTCAGAGAAACAAAAGTTTTTTCCTCTTGACTATTTCTTTCTTTATAATCAGTCCTCCAGGTGCTAGAAAACACCACATAAATTCTTCTTTAAAGGGTTTTATTTACAAATCTGTGATATTTATGGTAGCTGTAAAAACAGAACAATTTTTTGGCAGTTTTAGTTAGAGAAAAGTCTATTTAAGTTGACTGCAAAACAGAGTAAGGCTTTTATCTCATCAGCTCCACCTGCATCATTTCTAAATGAATGCCCCAAATACTTGAGGTGTCTGTGAACCTCTTTTCAACATTCTTCTTTCTTTTGTCACTAACACCTGGTGACATTGCAGCATCCCTTCACATGGGGCAAAAAGAGGTGCCTGGAATATCTGCCACTGCTAAGTGTAAGGAGATGGGTTTAAGCATCATACCCTGTAAGATAACAGCATTTGAATGGATAGACTAACTTGAGCCTCTAAATTCCTCAGATGTTTCTGATGCCCTAGTCTGCTTTTAAATGTTTGCATTCTGAATCTATTTGTACCCCGGTTCCACTTACAAAGTGGCTTGTTTTATTAGGAAAAATATCCTTCTGACCTATCAAGCTGGAAGAGGAACTCAGACTTAATCTGGGAAAGAGGAAGAGGTATAAGAGTGTGTAGGAGTGACTGTCCATTTCAGAGCTGGGGCAACACAGACTGTCATGTGGAGGACTGGAGGAACAATCTCCAAAAGCAAGTAACAATTTAAATATCAGGAAGTTCCTCTTTCTCTCTTGTACTATGGAAGCACCTGTATAATAGTGCATATGCCTTTAAGAGAGTGATAGTCCTGATCACAAAAAGCCTCTGTTTACTTTGGACAAAGGTGACAGCGATAAAATTCTGACTGAAATAGGGATTACCTGAGCATGTCCTTAGCCTCACACTGACATGAAGATCAGATCCCTCAAAAGGAGAGTTCTGGTAGGTGATGAAGACTGGGAAGTGCTTCTGAATTAGTGTGTCATTCCCCTGAAACATCCCACACTTACCAAAATTTTCTCCTCCCCAGATGTCCATTTGAGTATCATATTTTCCCAGGTGGTTAAACCAGGACTTGTCGATCACAAAGATGCCTCCTGCTATGACAGGAGTTCTGGAAAAGAAAACAGAAGCCCACACAAAATAATCACACGTATATGTATCGCCACCATCTTCATTTTAGAAAGGGGACAATTTGTCCAGGCCTGATAAATCATATCTCATTTAAAAGAGAAAAATAGTAGAGCTGGGACGTGAACTTACAGCAGGCTGCTGAGATCCCTCTCACTAGATCATTCTCCACCTTTGTTAGATGGTCCTGCAAGCACTACATGAGTAACGCTGCATCTTTTGCATTTATACAAACATGCACGGGGTGAAGGAATGACAGAGGCACTGTCCGATGCCTGTGCTCACCAACGAGACATGGTGTGAGCACACATACTGCTCTGCTGTTGGAAAACTGATTGCTTCTGGACTACAAAACAGAAGCTCACAAATTATACAGAGGAATTGAATGATACTTTTATGTTACAAACAGGGAATTGTGTGCCTATACAGACAAGCACTATGAGTTTTTTATATCAGCATTCGTCACATTCTAAGTTCCTCAGAGCCATGAGAACCATGTATACAGCAGCAAGACTGGCAATAACTGTTTCAGCCAACAGAGTCTATTTTGTTCACGGACAGTTATTTAAGAGGGAAGGAAAATTCTGGGCCCAAATTACAAGACTCAGTTCCCAAGTTTGCTTTACAGTTGCTGGGTGACTGTTTAGCTGCTTCATTGCTTAATTCTTCACCTGGAAAATTACAGTAACTTAAAAACTCCAAAGGGATTTCTGAAGCATTCAGAAGAGCTTTGAGTGAGGGAGACCACAGAACCAAACATACAGAAGAAGAGGTAGCATGACTTTGAGCCTCTGGTGGCATATAATTTCTATTCTCACAATATTCAGAGAGTAATACTCTCAGATTTTGGATATAAACCTCAATGCATTCAGAAAATAACACGAAGAGTTTGCCATCATCAAGTGAACACTGTGGCATTTTGTCCTCTGTGAGGCAGTCCCTATGCAGGGTGAATGCTTAGTAAAGGCATTTGGAGGGCTGTACACAGTCCATCAGGAATAGCTACCTTATTGACTGAGTTGGGTCTGTTCTGGACATCTTCTGCTCTATAGGAATCTGCTCCCACTTGAAGTGAAGGCTCCAGTCAAACCCTGAGAAGAAAAAAAACCCCAAAACAACACATGTCAAACAGGTTTTGTTATTGAATTTCTACTAGCTCTTCTCTTTTTGTCACAGGCTATCCCTAACTTCCTTCCCTCACTTTCTCCAGAGTCTACCCAAAATAGAAAGAGTCTATCCTAATGCAGAAGTCACCAGCTTCTGTCTTGGCATCCTCATTCACTCAGCATTACAGCTCTCTGCTCAATTCCACTCCACACCTTCAGGAGAATGTTGCCAGTGTGAGATGTAATTGCATTTTGGGCTGTCTTGCACTTCCCTGTCTGCCAAAGTTATGAGACTTTAATCAAAGGACTTTGTGGGATGTGATGTATTCTGGGCACAAAGGCCTGCAGATCATTGTAACCACCACCTCTTTCAAGACTACCATTTATTTATAGTTGGTCTGTGGTGTATTGTTGAGCAGAGCACAGTCATTGACATCATCCCATCATTCAGGGTAGCCACAGAATGAGTGGCAAGCAGTGCGGCAGTGACCTCCAGCCACAGAAGAGGGAGAAGAGCACCAGGCACTGTGGCTGACCACAGGAACAGCTGCAGGGGATTCAGCTGTGAGAAGAGGGGTGAAAAGGTTTTTCAGAAGATGCAAAGCATCAGCTAGAAGTGCCTGTCAGATTCCAGTGTACATGTAGTGCAGGGAGGGCATGTTGATATATTTCAGCAGTTAACTAAGCCCTGAAATTGCAAAATGTTATGGCAGTGATGCAAGGCCTAGAGGAAAAGACTGGTTGGGTTTTGATGTAACGCTGCAAAAGATCTGATTTTGCAAGTTGCAGGAAAAAAGGACAAAGAACCCATCAGGAAAGAGAATCTCCCCGTTTTCTTGGAAAGCTGAAGAGAACATCAATTATTATTCATGCACCCTTCCTCAGGTCTAGCTTACACAAGCCATTCATTATTACCCACCTCCTCTCAGATCTGCTGATGCTGCCAGGTAGGCAAAATTATCCAGACTGATAACATCAATGATTGGACTCACCACTCGGGTATAATCCTGAGGGAGAGAGAGAAGGGAGGGGAGGAAGGAGTCAGGCTTTTCTTGAATGTCTGGCAAAGCTGCCAGAGATCAGGAAACACAGATCTGCACATGTAAATCTTTGTCTGACTTCTCCAGTACAGTTCTGGTAGCTGAGCAAGGAATCTGTGGCCACTACGTCCAAACATGGAGATGGTAGGTACTAGTCAGCAGTACACCATGAATGTGGGGAATGAAGCCTGGGACCCAAACATCCAGGAGTGCTGCTAAGAAACAGATCTTTATTTCCTGCCCAAGTCACAGAGCATGAATCACTGTCCCAAAGATTTTGTGTTTGCTTTTGCTACCTGACAGCACACCTTTTGCTCAGCCATCCTTGCATTAAATCATTACCATCAGCCTAGAAATGATCAACCCCCTAATAAAGCATCTTCCTAACAAGTACTATGAATTAAGACCCTGCACTTAAGAACCACAGTGCAAACTGAAAAAAACCAACATTGTAATATTAAGATATTGGGGGTACTTTTTTGGCATTAAGGGGTATAGATATTTACAGTTTACCTTTGCAATCCTTTTAGCAAGTAGAAGTTGAGATTACAGCAATTTTTCAACATGATGAGACAGAGCATTAAAGACAGTCTTGTGACAGCTGAAATATATGATGAAACAGTCAGCTGGCAATGCCAGAAACAGCATCTTGTCAGGAGACAGCTACCAGCCTCCATCCCTTTCCTATCAGACCTTCATTCTGCATCTTCCAATAGTTCCTCCTGCTGTAGCACACGTGGCTAGGGTGGCACATCCTAGGTGAGAGCTATCACTCATGTTTATTCCTCTCTGTGCTGCAATGGCTGCAGTGAGAGCATGTCTGCCCAGCTTGAGACCTCCCCAGCACCCACCTGACAGCCTGGTGCTCCAGCTGCTGCTCCAACCAGTCAGTGCTAGGACAGGGTAGGGCAAGACTGAAATTTGAACTAAGATGCACATTAGAAATGTAGGAAGTAGGTCAGAAATAGGCAGACTTGAAATCTGCTGGATACTGGAGTCAGCAAACAAGGTTTTGTAACTTAGATCCTTCCCTGAAGAAACTAGTGAGCTCCCTTTCTCCTTTGAGACTCCTGTGCTGCTGGAGCTTGACCTAAAGAGCAGTAGTATAGTAAGCATTTATGGGCTTCCAAGATGGAAGATTTATTGAGCAGGAACAAAAAGCAGAAGCTTTTAAGTCATCAATCCTGAAGTTTCACCTTCTTCTGACCCTTCATAGTAAGCCAACCAGACATGAATACAAGGCAGCATTAGAGCCTCCACCCGGTCTGCTGGGGTACATTACTCCATGGGATCCTCCTTTCAGAGGAGGGGATCAATCCCAGCCATTTACAAGCAGAGCTGTGACTTTTCCTATCACCTGTCCTCTGTCCATTCTTGCAGCAGAGCTGTATGTCTCCTCTCTACCCCTACAGTGCAGTCAGGGTGACAGCTGCTCATATTCACAGAATCACAGAGTCACAGAATCACAGAGTGTTAGGGGTTGAAAGGGACCTTGGAGATCTTTGAGTTCAACCCCCCTGCCAGGGCAGGATCATATAAGCTACCCTACAATCTAATCTACCCTCCAACCTAATCTACCCTAACACAGGTCACTCAGGAATGCATCCAGGCGAGGTTTGAAAATCTCCAGAGAAGGAGACTCCACAACCTCTCCAGGCAGCCTGTTCCAATGCTCTGTGACCCTTACTGTAAAGAAGTTCCTCCTCATGTTAAGGTGGAACCTCTTGTGCTCCATCTTATATCCATTCCCCCTAGTCCTATCACAAGGCACGAGTGAGAAGAGGCTGTCCCTTTCCTCTTGACACTTAGCCCTCATATATTTATAAACATTTATCAAATCCCCTCTCAGTCTTCTCTTTTCCAGACTAAAGAGCCCCAGGTGTCTCAGCCTCTCCTCATAAGGCATGTGCTCCAGTCCCTTAATCATCCTTGTAGCCCTCCGTTGGACTCTCTCAAGCAGATCCATGTCTCTCTTGAACCGGGGAGCCCAGAACTGGACACAATACTCCAGGTGAGGTCTCACCAGTGCAGAGTAGAGGGGGAGGAGAACCTCCCTCGACCTGCTGGACACGCTCCTCTTGATACACCCCAGGATACCACTGGCTTTCCTGGCCAATATTCCTGTCTCATTTTCACTCCACCAGCCTCACATCAATCCTTTGCCAAGTGAACCAGCAAGGGGACATCGTTGCACTCAGGCAGCTCCTCTGTGCTAGGAAGCCACCTGCATGAAGGTGGTCTGTGTTGGCAGCTCAATAGGAGCATTAATGGAAAGAAAATTTTGGCAGTGCCGAGACAGAGGGGAGGGCTGAGCAGCAAGAAGGGAAGTGGCAACCAAGCAAAAGTTGCACAGTGTTGTGCTGTCAAAGTGTACAGGTGGCCAGGACTAGGAAGCACCCGTAAGAGACATGAAGTATAAGTTGGTGGTTCAAGCGTTCACTGTTGCATCCCAACACTCGGCACCTCCTGCCCTGCCACACTGGCAGGAGAACATAGAAGCCCATCAGGCATCTCTTACTCATCTAGCTCAGGCTGTACCTGCCTGCCTGAGAAGAGTACCTGGAGAGGCTCTGTCCTCACCAGTACTGCTGATGGCATGTGAGGGCAGAGGAAACACCAGCACAAGACAGGCTGGGGCTCCATCCATCTCAGAGAGGACATGGTGCTCACCTCTTTTACTCTCTGAAGCATTGGCTGCAGCCACTCACTGTTGACTTCACAGTGACTGTCCAAGAAGGTGAGGATGTCAGCGGTGGCCACTTCAGCTCCTCGCACCCGAGACCGAATCAGCCCTACAGTGAGGAAAGGACAGCAGAGGAGTAGGAAGGCTAGGAAGGGAAACAGCTGAGCCCATTTGTGTGGCCACTACGTGGGGGAAAAGCAGGTGGTTCTCCTATATCACACCTCCACTGAGAGCTTATCTGCTTTATTCCCATTTGCCTTTTACTCTGCCCTGCAGTAAGAGGTATCAACCTGGCTCTCAGATATATCCCCACTTTCTTACAGACCATCCCACTACCTGGGATGCTCTTCGTTAACTAAGTAGTGATTCCTGATTCCCATCTCCCCTTCCAGATCCTTGCTCCAGGCCTGCTGTGCACTGACAGCTTTAGAAATAAGCCAGCATGTGTGAATCAAACTGAAGAGCATCTGGGAAAGTCAGCATTACCACTTATGCACATAGGAGATATATGAGACTTAACTTCCATTAAGTGTATCTCTTTAAGATAGATATATGATTGTTTTCCCTTTTCCCACATCTCCTAGATGCACTCTGAGTTTAAAAGGACAGGACTTACATCTGTATCTATATTCATAAAGATTTTTAAATCCTGTTCTAGCCAGGACCTCTGGGCACGACTTCTCATTATTTAAAATATGAAATGAGAGCCCTGAAGCCTGAGAGCTGATGTTAAGTCAGGTTCTCCCAGCACAGAGCCTCCAAAGTAGGATACCAAACCCTTATGCTGCAAAAACAAACTGTAAATGTAAGAAACAATATGTAAGCAGTTGGAAGACAAACAGGGCCATGTGGAAAAATGTGCAAAATCTTTGTACCTACAAAGCTTTCCACACTCACCTTCTCGCCGGGTGTTTCGTAGACACTTGACCTTTGGGATCTTGGTAAGGAGCTGGCAGTCCTCAGCTTAGGGAAGGCAAAAAAAACACATTTGGCACGCATGCATGAATTGTTTGGCTTCAACAGAGAGCTCCAATTAACTGTTCTGCTCCGTGGGAAGGGAAATTCTGCTTTCACTTAACATCACATTAATCAGCCTGATGGCCTTAATCCTGTTGTCTAAAGAGCACACAGAAGAGCATGGCTGGCTTGCTGTCCTCCTCGGACAGCCCAGCCTGTGTTCCCCAGCAGTTTGAATAGCCAGGCCCTTGCCCTCCCGCGCTCAGAGTTTCACAAGAACAACAAGGCATGTGCTGGCAACGGGGCACCGAGCACTGATGAAATGGAGGGACCACAGGGAGCCAGGGCTGCAAAACGCTGAAGTGCCAAGTCAAAGTGAGTCCTGCCATATAAAGTGATCTCATCCACTCTCTCTGCCTTCAGCG
Source organism: Todiramphus chloris collaris (assembly GCA_025345505.1). Classification (NCBI taxonomy): domain Eukaryota; kingdom Metazoa; phylum Chordata; class Aves; order Coraciiformes; family Alcedinidae; genus Todiramphus; species Todiramphus chloris. The sequence goes on along the minus strand of JANVCC010000033.1, from coordinate 17,277,098 downwards.
GCTCATCTGGCATTGCTCAGCATTTGTTCTTGGGGGAGTTTCTGCTTGATTTTATTTAATAAAAGGCCACGGGGATGTGACCCACTTCCTTGGAGACAACATTACATTAATCCATGGGTGTCTAACAGAGGGTGTTGCTGGCAGCTTGCCAGATGTTCATGGCATCCCTTATTTACACTGACCAGGAAAGATGATGAAGAGGAACAGCTACTGGCTCCAACCCAGTACCAATGAGCGCTGTCTTTAGTTCTCCGCTATCCTCTCTCTATTCCTGCCCTAGAAGAGTCATAGGTCATAGGAATAACAATTTCTAACTTGCTCTTTTTCCTTGCTCCTCCAAGTTTCCATGTTTATTCGATGTCCATATTTCATGTCTCGCAACCCCCCTTTCCCACTGTCAGCCTCCCACAAACTAAGCACCCTGGGGAGAAAGCAAAAGCCGTTAGCCAAAGTGCACCTCTTGGCATATTCCTGCTCAAGCATTTCCATTCTCAAGGATACATGCAATCCGAAACACTGCTCTTGTGTGGGCAGCTGCTGCATCATCCAAGGGAAGTGGCTGGTGCTCTCAATCACACAGTATCGAGATTTTGCTGGACATCTTCTATAAGGAAAGGCAACACTCATCTTGGCCAAGTCACAGCTTCAGGTATAAGAATCCTTATTAAGTCTTTCACTCTCCAGGAGCGGAGCACATCACTCTGACTGTAACTACTTGTCAGAGCTGACAGACTCTCTGTAACTTTGGAGAAACTGAGGCAGATATTAAAGCAAAGCATCAGACCTGACACATGTGCTAAAGTGCCTCCAGGAAGGTGCCTCAGGGCAGTAGCTGTATCTGCAAATGACAGCTGCTAGTGAAAAAATGAGAGCTGTCATAGGATGGAGCTATCTAAAAATCTTTCTGTTTACCTAGGAACCTAAATGGGAGTTTCTGGTTAAGCCCTGTGCAGGACAGGTACCAGAAATCCATCAGTGTTGATCTGAAACACTTTGGCCATTGAGAATTGAGTTTTTAGGTGCTGAATGTGGAAGAGTTTGGATGGTTTGTTGGAAGTACTCAGAAACACCCAACTCCAACAGCTGGGCACAGCTCAGTCCTTATACAAATCACACTTTAAGGCCCACAGAAATTTAAATCCCTAATTTCAGCACCCACCTTCAAAATTTTCTTTTTTGGCCAAAGCTACGTAAGTATTTAGCTGCAAAATCAAAAGAGCAATGCTTCCTTACCTCAGCAGGTCAAGGTGGGCATTCTCAGCTATCTGTAAAGTGTTCTGAAGGAGTAATTACCAATTATTATAAGTGGCACACAACTAGATCGTCCTTGAATCTAGCGCACATCATGGGAGAAGCAAGAAGTCTTCTGTCCCCACCACCACTATACAACAGCAAGAGCAACTGTACAGATGGAAAGAGTCCACAGCCTCCCGTCTGCAGGTCTGTTGGGACTGATGCAGCAGACATTCCATTGCTGTGCCAAGCTGCAGGACAAGGTACTGCACTGCCCAAAGCAATAACTCTTCCACAGCCTCCCACAGGGACACCCAGGATTCCAGACACATAGAGGCAGGCAGACAGTCTCGACTCGGTCTGCGTGCAGTACCCCAGACAACAATTTTCTGTAGGGTCCATTGAATCCTCTTGCTCTCTCTCGGTTTGTAATTTCCCACTGTGCTACATACATATCTGTGCTAACCAGCTCACAACGTGGTGCACAATAGAACTAGACAGAGATCCCTGGCAACCCGGCCCAGACTGACAAGCTGACAGAAAGGGAAGACCCAATGGAAAGAAAAAAAAAAATAAACCAAAACCAGGAAGCAGCACTGGCCTCTGTCATGCATGGATGTAAACTAAACACAGAAAACACTTCCTCCCTTTTCTTCTTCTCTTGCACACAGACAAGAGGGAATCTCTGTGAGGGATGGGGACTGAACAGAGCAAACACAAAGAAGGAAAACAGAAGGGAAGAAATAAGTGCAAGGGAAATAGGTCCATACTTACGGTCTGAGCTGAAGTCATCTACCAAAATGATCTCCTGGATGAGGCTGGGAGGGGTGCGGTTCAGAACACTGCAGGGACCCAGACAGGAAAAAGTCAGTCTTTGTGAGCTGCCATAATAACATCAGTGGTAGGACTGATACAAATCTACCATGCTGTGCATTACAGCAGGAACACCAAACTCCAGTAAGGTGGAAGAGGATGGAAGAGGTAACCTTGCTCTTGTACCAGGATTCATTGACAGGAACCAAACTACCAGCAGGAATATCCCAGAGAGCTATGGCACCTTAGCCAGACCCTACAAGGACCCACAACGAGGCAGCTGACTGTGGGACTTGGCTGGGGGCAGCCAGCAAAGGATACTGGGGCATGGTCTCTGTCTCTAAGTGGAGGGGCAAAGAGGAGAACACCACCTGCCCTGAGGCACACAGGAGCCTGTTCCCATCTGTGAAGCCCTGGGCACAGCTAATCACTGCTGGGGAGCTGAAAGAGAGCTGTCACTTTCCCTAGCAAGAAGCTCTGTCTCAATGCTACAGATGAGGCCTGCTGGGGCTTTCTCAACAGTTCCCTTCTTCGTGAGGAAAGCAATTTGCTTCAGCAATATTCTGGATTTGGTTGGTTTTTTTCCTCTTTTGCTTTTTAGTTGTCTTTCTTTCAAACCAGCCCCACACTTGCTGAAGGCACCCCCTTTCCACAGGCTGGCTGCATTATACCCCACGGTACCCCCAGACTGCAGTGGGTTTGTGTCCACAGGACACAGGAGGAGGGATGGAAGCTTCTGCCTTCCTCAGAGGTCAATGCCTCTGCCACCCTAGCATCAGAACAGTTTGACCCAGACCTCTTTGTCCCTCTCATTTGTTTAAAATGCTTGAATTAATTTTTCATTACCTCCAAGTCCCTGGCCTGGCTCTATGAAAAAAAAAAACTAGAGTATTCCCCCTTCAAACCTCCTCCAATACCTCTATGCACAGGCAGGTGCTCATTGCCTTTGACAAGACTGCTAGTAACTCTTAGGCACCCCAGTGAAGAGGACAGTAATGCAAACTTTGATATTAAAACCAGAGGTAAACACTCTCCTCCTAGTTCTAGCCACACATCTCATTCAGCAGTGCTCACTCCTCTGATTTTGAGCAATTCTAGAGAAAGACTGTCAGCTTTTTTTCTTTTTTTTTTCCATTCTATAGAGGAAACGGACAACAAGAGTAATCCCTTCCTCCCAGGAACAGGGATGTGGAGAAATAAATTGCCATCTTGCTACATAGCATCACTGATGGCTTTGCATACAGACATAAAGTTTCCTCAGTTTGTGAGAGTCTTCTGTTGTCTCACACAGCAGAATCCTGACTGCTCTGCTGCTCAGAATCACACCCCACTCTATTTCAGATTTACGCTGCTTCTTATGACTCTGAAAGTATTTGTACTTTGAGCTTATACGTCCCTAGGTGACTGAGCATGCATTTTTCAAACCTGAATCCTATTTGCTTCTCTGGGCTCGTACCACTCCGGATGCTCTAGTATGGTGGGGGATGTTCCTCTTTGCATTTATAAGTGCAGCTTCTCTCAGCATAGCCATCATCTGCATATTTTACAGACACGTTTGCCCTGTGCTGAAATTCTTGTCTGCAAACTCAATGCAGAACATAACCAACCCAGACAGGCTGCACCCTGCAGTATAACAGCTGCAAAATGGTATTCTACACCTTCTCCCACTAGCCTGGATATTAGCAATGCTCACATTTTCTCCACAAGTTTCAGGTCTTCTGACCTGACGTAACTGTGAAAAAAAAAACTCCAAACACTTTGTTCTCTCTTTCCCACCTGTCCTACCAGCTCCCCAGTAGAGAGAAAACACTCCTCAAGGAATTCACAGCTCATTGTTCAATGCCCCGTTCTTCTCTCAGCTCTGCAGTAATTTGCCGTGGACCCTTGGGAAAGGCACTTCATCTTCTCTGCACTGTGTCTTCCCTGACTTTTTAACAAGAAACATAGGAATCCCGGTATTTCCCTTCAGTGAGGTGCAGAGACTGGCATGACAATAAATTACTTTTAGGCACAAAATGTATTATTAGGATTCCAAAATTCCAATGACAATTGCCTTTTACAGCAGAAACACAGACTCAACAGACTCCCCTCAACTCATGGATTCCCTTCCACCTTTGTCTTTTCTCACAGCTTCCTCCTTCTTTCAGTAGTGGCGTCCTTACTCTGTTGCATGACACCACATCAGCATTGCCAAGGAGTTTCTCTCCTCTGCCAGTATGTCCATCCATCACCAGCTCACAGATAATCTTGTTTATTCTGGATGTTAGCAGAGGGGCGTCTTTGTTTCCTTTGCTCTAAAATAATCTACTCTTTTGCCATTATTTAAATTGTTATTGTAATGAGTTGCTATACCAAGTGCTCTAGCATTACAACAGCATCCTTCTAAGCAGAATTTATACAAGCTCTCTGGATAGGCACCAAACCACTGACAGCTGTTCAAGTACTTTGACTCAAAGTCTGACTATTCACCTTTAAATCTGTACCAAAACCAAACAGTCCCTGCAAACTGACTGAAATCAGAAATAAAGAAAAAGAAAGGGACCAGACAACAAAGCAGTTATTTTCCCTTCTTCAAGAATGGTCACCGCAGCTGAAGTGATGGTATCACTTAATGACTAATCAGGCACAGACACCAACCATGCAAAAAGCCTTCTGATTGACAGTTATTTCTGAAGGGGAACAGGATGCCAAGCAAATAACCACTAGGAGAGTGACAGCTATGTCCTGCTGAGGAAGAGGTATCACACAGGCAAGGAAACAGCTCTTGACTGACACACATATCCTGCAGGACCAAGGATGCCTGTCACAACCCATTTGAACTGGCGTGGTCACAGGTCCTGGGGAATAGCCCATTTCCCACTTTCCCCACCCCTACTACCCTCTTTTTAGTCTCTTGCTGGATATTTTTAACTAGCTGTCCCCCTCTACAATGAAAACAAACGAACAACATTTGTCTGAAGGGCTCCCTGCATGGGACCAGTAGGGTTTAGGGCAGCATGGCCTACTGCTGGGCTGGCCTGGTCCCTCTGGCAGCCTGCAGGCTGGGCAGCAGGTCCAGCTGCTTGTTGCCTTTACTAAGGACAGAGGAGGAAAATGGTTGGAGCCCACAGCAGCAGGCAGCCCACGTTGCCTCTGGGGACCAGGACAGATAAGTGACAGGGTGCTGGAGGGAAGAAGTTATTCCTCCTCACAGTCACTCCTCTATCTTCACCTCTCCCTCACACACAAGCATTTCTCCCATCCTCAAGTAGCAGCAACAGCACATCACTCCCGCTGCTTCCACCCAGCAGCAGAGATCCCAGGGGCAGCAGGGAGAGCTTGGAAACTGCTGAGCTGGCAGAGGTGCTTGTGCGAGTCCATATGTGCACACATGCAGATGGCATTAATGAGAAGTGTCTGCAGATAAGGATCTAGCTGCCATGCTTAGATCACCCTCAAATAAACCATAATGCAGGAGTCTCATCCCTGGGTCACTTCCCAAGAGCTTTTGGTACCAGCACTACCACTCAGTTGAATTACCTTTGTAGAGCTGTCAGAATAACATAGCAATACAGTATCTGGCTCAGGGGAGCATATTTAGGGTCCCTCTAGTTTGAATCTAAGACCTGTTCAAACCCAATACCCTTTTCATATATTTCTTCCTAGAATTTCCCAAATTACAGCTGATTTTTGAGGGTCCAGATTCAGGCACTCAACAGCCAGGCTTGCAAAGATCTCAGGTATGAAAACTTTAACTGGTAGTACATATTCTTCTCACTTCTAAAGATTGGGCCTCTAAAGAAGTTTTCAGCCACAGAAAATTTCTTCTTATAGCATCCCCACGGTGTAATTTTGATAAGTAAACTTGGGAAAAGGTCCATAACAACAGTGTAATCATATTTAACTTTCACCAGGTGCATCTCAAGCAGTTAATTCTAATTATCTAAATAATCATGCTCTACTTGGCCTTAGAAAGCTCTTATGGATATAGAAATAATGACAGGCTGTAAGCCTGGCTAGTCAGCAGGTAAGCAGGCAGTGCAATTTTATGCCTCCTGGTGCTTAATATCACTGTGGTCCTCTGCAGACTCACAGCCAGGTCATAAACCAAACAGAACAGAACAGTCCTGTCCCTTTGATACTTGACTTACCCCAAAGTGCAGCAACATAATTACACAGTATTTGGTGCACTGGCTACGTATGCACTGACTACGTAGGCTCTGGGCTGCAGGAAACCACATCAGAGAGACTGGTAATACCACATCTTGAGTGCTGTGTCCAGTTCTGGGCTAACCAGGACAAGAAAAGCGGAACATGCTGGAGCAGGTCCAGTGAAGGACCACTAAGATAATTCAGGGACTGGAGCATCAGATGATGAGGTGAGGTTGAAAGAGCTGCTGTTGTTTAGCCTTGAGAAGAGAATGCTCAGAGAGGTTGCAGCATCTCCATCCTCGGAGACTCTAAAAATTGACCAGGCACAGTCCTGAGCAACCTAATCTAGTTGACCTTGTTTTGAGCAAGCCTGGCCTGTTAATGCATCGGCAACACTCCTCTGCTCGTCAGTACACATCACCTCCGCAGGATCTGGATATCAATTTCTCCCTCTGCTGCTCTGAATGTCACCTTCTCTTCATTTTAACTATCATGGCATCTGGCTATTTGATTGTCTGCCTTGAGATTTTCTTAAGGATCCTACTGCCATGGTTTCTGAGCATCTAACCATTTATTGTTTGACCTATGACGTAATCGTCAGAAATCTCCTCCCGTTGCCCTAGCAGCACTGGTTCCAAACAAATCTGCTCATTTTCTGAACAACGGCTCTGTAGAACTTGTTTTATGGTTCAAATGAAAAGGAAATTACAGAGGTGAAAAGGCAAAATGTGCCAATACAATATATACGGGTATCTGGAAAGACAGTAGCACCAAACCTGGTGTGGTGGGTTGACCCCGGCACGGCACCAGGTGCCCACCAAGCCCTTCTATCACTCCCCCCGACCCCCTTCAGCACAGCACGCAGGGAGAGAATGAGACGCAAAGCACAGGGGTGTGGGTTATGATAGACAAGATGTTATTCTCTACTTCCCGATGTCGGGCCGAGTCCAGGAAGCAGGGCTCCAGGAACACGTAGCAGCCGCTTGGAGGACAAAGCAGAATGCCCCCCCATCCTCCTCCTGCCCTCTCCCTTTATAGTTGAGCTGATGTCATATGGTATGGAATAGCCCACTGGTCAGCTCAGGTTGGTTTTATCTTCTCCCCCATCCTGCCCCCCATCCTCTGGTGCCATGTGAGCACTGGCAGTGATAACACGGGTGTGTTATCAACACCCTCCAGCTCCCAGTGCTGCAGCATGAGGGCTGGGTGGGGAAAAGCAGCTCAGCCAGACCCACTACACCTGGCAGACAGAAACCCAGCCTTCTAGCCACAAGGCCAACTTGAGAAAATCTGTTATTTATTCACAAAGCAGAATTCTTTAAGCCCTCAGGATCTGTCAGGGGAAGAAGCGGTGATGATGAATAATGCATTCCTATTAGCGATACCATCAGCTCAACCTTCTACCCCAACAATTCACGCTTCCTTCAGCCTCCACAGGCTGTCCCTGGACCTCCTTGCAGGCTTCAGAGACCCTTGCAGGCTTCAGAGAAATGACTTGATAAGTCAAAGAGGCCAGAGGGCATTTTTTGTCCATAAACTAACAGGAAAAAAGTCACTCTGGATTCTGCAGGAGTGATGGAAGCAGGGGTGAAGGAGCAGCTGGAACATTGCTTTGTGGTACAGATAACTGCATGTGTCTGTCCACCTGGGGATGCTGACAGGCCCTATGACACCTATTTACTTTGGTTAGACTTGGCCACTGCTGATACTCAGATGTGAGAAGACACTGGTACAAGATAGCCAAGTGTCCTGCAGGTTCAGCAGGGTCTGTGTGCAAAGCCCCACAGAGGATCTGGTGGCCATCAGATTCAGGAATGGCTTACCAGCATGTGCACAGCCCATAAAAGGCTCGGTCTCCACAAGACATTCAGTTCATCACCTTCAGCTTGAAAGACTTGCAAGCTGTGCCTCCTGCCATCACTGAGCCAGCCCAAGCTCTTGTAACTTGTGCCCTAGCAGGCAGCTGGCCGCTTAATTCTCATTTATGGAACACAGTCCCTCCCAAGCCCCATCCCTCAGCTGCAACTAGCAACACACAGTGTCCCCTCTGGTCCGCCCCATTCTTCCGAACCGAGCTCATACAGACTGTTCCCACCTGAGGATACAGACCCAGCACCCCTTTCCTGCTGCTAATGATTGCCCCACCAGGGACTATAAACTGGGTAACTACAGATATGCTCTGCCCTTGAAGATATGCCCACACTGCCAATCCAAGCCCCTATAGCAGGCCAGCTCAAGGGTAGATCACAAACACTTGAAGGACTGCAGCTACCCTGCTGGAAAAAAGCCTAACCCTCCACCAGCGCCCTTCCAGGCACCATCTTTTGGGCCCAGCACCCCTTGCTGAACTCACCTCTTCACAGTGCGGAGCAGGGTGGAACGTGCCTCGTTGTGGAAGGTGATGATGAGGCTGGTAGCTGGCAAGTCTGTGTCATAGCGTACAGAAGTGCACCTGCAACACAGGAGTGCAGAAGCATAAGTCAAACACCACCCAGCAGTAGCCACGGCAGCAACGTTCCTAAAATTTCTAAAAGAGAAGAGAATAATATGCTAAAAGCAGGAATGGCACAATTGAATTGCAGCAAGGGAGGACTCACCAGCCACTGTGCCAAGGTTGGCAGAGCTTAAAAAGATTTGCCTCTTGAAAGGCAAAGTTTTGCAGCTGTGGTACCTACATTCACAATGCTGCATGCCGAGGAGGACGCATGGGTTTTATGGGAAAAAGAAATTCAACATCATGGACTCTCATCCCTGGGTTCACTGTGATTCATGTAAAAAACCTTGTGTAGTCATGCATAGGATGTGCACATGCTAAGGATGCATACAGCTGGTACACCCAGGCATTGCTGTGTAAAGCACTTCTAATTCTTTGGGCACTGGGCTTTAAAGCAAGGAAACCAAGAGCTTGTGCTGTGATCCACATCAGAGAGTTGCTGAGGTTCAACACTAATACCTCAGCTGGCAACAGAAAGTGATTCCTCCCAACTCCTCACCTGGCTGTAATGTTGGGTACGTACATTCATACCCAGAACCAAGGATTAACTCAGGATCAGCTTGCTCCAGGGCTGCTCACACCCCGTGGAGAACAAGGAATCTCGGAGGAGAACAACTCACAGATGTGAATCCTGGATCCAATTCTGTCAGATACCAGGAACGGCAGATTTGGGCTGATCTGCTCCTCCAGAGTGTCTGTCACCTTAACTTGCAGCCCGTGTCAAGCAGCAGCCAGTCTGCACTAATTCCCTGCCCCACGAAGATCCCACACCTGAAACCATGGCCTAGTGTTTTTAACAACTCAAGGCCACACACAGACTCAATTCATCCTGGCAGGGAATACAATTATTCAGTTCTTGCAGCCACTACTTGCACTTTCACACTTATTTACTGTTCTTTTAGTGCTATTACTAAACCATTACTTGTTTTTATCATCATATTCAATCCTAATGGTTTATGGCTTTTTCATTGCAGCATTTTATTAAGGGGACAGCAGCTTCTTACAGCAATTTTAAAACATAAAAAGAAACCTTGATAAAGACTGAAGTGGAAAACCTGAGACCAGACAGGAGACATAACACATTTATTATTGTTTCAAATTAATTCCATGATGTAATGCATATAAAATGTATTAAGGCATCAGGAAGTGGAAAAGCAGAAGAGGTTGGTGTATGTGTTATTTGGCGAAGTCTTCCCAAAATATCAGCATTACTACAGAACCACAGAGGACAAGGACAAAGTTTGTGTTTGAAAGTTGGCCCTCTCTTTGCTTTGGGTCAAAAAACCAGCCACATGCTAGGTCAGAAGGAGCCTGTAGCATGTGGAGCCATGTTAGTGACCTAATGACACCCTCTCCTTAAGCAGGGAGCCAGGTCCATTTGTGACACAAGGATGGGCTTTCCTCAACCCCCAGTCTAACTATCAGATGAAATAAGTCCTCATTCTAACTTGCCATCCCAGCAACCATTCCAATATTGTTACAAGACAAGGTACTCAAACACAGCTCCCTCATTCCCAAACTGCCACCCCTGCAACGGGGAGGAGCACAGAAACTTGCTCTGATTATACACTACTTCGGAGTCGCCATTGCTGAAGGGAATCCTGGCAAAGCTGGGGCTGAAATGCCCCTGCGTTTCCAAGGAATCATGTATATGTTGTTCTTCAGACTGAAGTGATGATGCTTTTCACAAGAAGCATACTCTGCATGCTATCACATACCAAAATAAACAATAATTCACCTCTGAAGTGAGCTGGTTTTAGGCCAGAACATGACAGCAGAATAACAGAAATTCTGCATAGCAGGGAGACTTGTCAGTAACACAGGACATGGCACCGCTGCCTCCGAGTCACTGCGAAGCGAACTCTGAGTACTGTGCTGGGGAACAGGAGCACAAGACTTTGATCTCACAACCAAGGTCCCAACTGCCTGCATGCACAAAGCATCCTGATGGCTGTCAGTGCTGGCAAGCTCAGAAAGCTCTGTGTCTACTGACATCCCTTTCACAGTTTCAATCTAGTTAGGTGCCTGGTTTCCTGTACCCAGCAGTTGTGTAGTTTTGCAACCCTAGGCAGGGGCTAGGTTCCAGCCCAGACAGACAAGCATTTCAGACATAATATGCTTCTGGTTTTCATCCATTGAAGTAGGCTATTCTACGCTATGCTATCACTAAAACCAACCTACAGTTGTAGGTAAAAAAACAACAGTTTTTATCTTTTTGCCGACTAGAAACCACAAAATAGTTACCTGAGCACTATTAGCAATTTAAGAATGAGTTTAGTCAGCAGAATAAATTCCCCTCCGGTGAAACAAGGACAGAACAATGAGCACTTTGCAAGCCATGAAATATTAACTGTATTTGCACATTCATTTCATCTCCACCCAGCAGCCTTCATCCAAACCATATGGCTCAGGCTCAAAAGAAGGCATCGGACCAGCTTCAGACAGCCAGGGTACAGCAAGTGAGGAACACCAGAGTAAAGCAAGGCTGCAACAGTGGTGCACCTTGCAGCCAGGACAGAGGGTCACTGAGGGAAGCCATGAGTGCAAGGGGAGTTGGGGGAAAAAAAAAAAAATCCAGTCAGATGAGCAATCTGAGCTGCAATGGAGGGGCTGTGCTGAAACAAGATGATGCTTGGACCTGGAAGAAGAGATGCTAGAAAAGCAAAAACCTAGGGCTGAATTAGTCAAGGGTCTCTGCATTTTAGACCTTTCCAGATTAACCACGAAGTACAATGAAGTAACGGACTGATGCTGGTAAAGAAAAACCCAAACCATCTTTTGTCAACATTGCAGAACAACACAGGAGGGCAATGGACTCCCCACACCAAGCAGCAGCGGTGGCTTGGAGCAAGGGCTGCAGGGTACCTGTAATGCCTGGTGTCCCGAATGGGCCGATCGCTGCTGAGTTTGTCACTCTCTAGCTGGTTAAAAGCATGCTGGCGGTAGGGGTCTTCTCCAGCCTTCAGCAGTTTTGAGGACAAGTAAGCCTTTTCGTCAAAACCCCTCCGGCTAGTCTTCTCTCCTTGGGGAGCCCTTGTCATCTACAGTAAAGACAAGCATCAGAGCATCAGGGAGAGCAGCTGACTGATGTTTAGACACAGGTAATAAGTTCAGACACGCGTACAGTAAGGCAGGTTGTTTGCCACACATCTGGAATTGGGTTAAGTGTGATGGAAGGCAGGATAGGCAACAACTTGGAAAGGAAAGCAGGAAACCCTCACAGATACGGTGTTAGAATTGCTTTCTCCAAGGAAAACTGCAAGCCTTGCTATCCTTACCAACTGAGCTTGGGACGAAAGCTTCTGTTCCTAATAGCACAGGCAGAGCCAAATTCTCTTCAGCACCTGTTACACAGAACATGCGAGACTGCAGACTTTTGGAAACCCTTCCAGGCAATGCAGATTTGAGAGCAGTCTCCAGCCAACGTGGCTGTAACGCAGTATTACGAGGAAAAACCAGTTTCAGCCTTTCAGCAATCACTATTGTGTACAGAGACAGAGCTGATTTAACAGGTTCCCTGCTGTGCCTAGCCCAGCTTTACCCAGGCTCACGTAAGTGCATGATAAAGATGGAAGCTGCTTGTGATTGTCCTCAGTCCCATGCAAGAGATAAAATACCTGGGCCACCCCTCTGTTCTCCTATTTTTTTGTCTGGCTTTCCCAGGCCACAGAGCCAGTCCAATGCCAGCACCTGTAGACCATTCACTAGGTCCACAGTGAGGGAGAATAGGCACAGCTGTAGCCCATGCTGAACACTTAGACATGAGATTTTGGTTGTAAGCAACCTAAAAACTTTAAAATATTGACATATAAAGCAATCAGGATTATTTATACAATTAAACTAGTTTAACAAATTCTATACAGTAGCCATTCGATAGACCAAACCTTGAAGAAGCCATAAAATGCTCCCAGCCTTGCATGAAGGAGTGCTGGAGCTCCCTAAAACTGATGAAAATGGCATATTCTGGCATATCCACATCTCTTCCAAAGCGCTGGACAAGAATCCCCAGATCCTGAGTTCCTTGTGTAAAAATAGTTTGGATGCCCTCTAATACTAAGTTTGATCATATTTCTCCCTCTGCTATAGGGCTCCTTTTAGAAAGCAAGAGACCAGGAACTGGTCCCCAGTACCACAAAGCATTTTGATTAAGTCATCTTAGTGGATTGGGAAACAACTCAAGAGACCCAACAACATGGCAAGTTCCTTAGAAGAACAAGTATCTCTGCCCCTTTGTCTGAGAATAGCTACCTTGTGGTATAGACAGCCCTGGGAGAAACAGAAAATTGGTAAGATGATGGCAAATGAAAATCAGCGTCGACGACTGCAAGATAATGAACATTAGAAGAAACAAATTGAACTACTCATGCACATTGATGGATTTCAAACGAACCGTGACCACTCAGGTTACAGATCTGAGCGTCCCCATGGACAGCTCAATGAAACCCTGCATTCAGTCTGCCAAGGTGGGAAATACAGCAAATCAAGTGCGCTGCAAAATGGGACAGAGAAAACTAGAACTATTGTGGACGCTGTTGCACAACACCAATGACAGCTCAGCAGCTGTGGCCAGAGCACAGGTTTTGTCAAACTGGTCTCTAGACAGAAGCTACTGGAGGATGAAGAGAAATTAAAGGTTAGGACTATTTCATTTGGAGAGAAGATGAATGAAGTTAGGAAAAAAAAAAACCCAAACAGGTATAAAATTATGCCTAA
>JANVCC010000033.1:17090218-17263614 GCA_025345505.1 Todiramphus chloris collaris | reverse complement strand
TTTTGCAGTCGCTCACCCTTTGCGATTTATCTCTGTTTCCCCAAGCCCTGGAAAATCAACAGCTAGTTTTGGTTTATATTACCAGAACATGTTGCGAAATGCTAGAAGCAGCAGTAAGTCTTCAGGAAACATTTTGTCAGGGCAACATGAGGCCTGAGGTCTCCCCACCACAGGGCTCTGGGCAGCACCTGGCAGCCAGGGACCATCTCATGCCCCAGTCCAGAGTGGGGCAGCCAGGGGGCACGGGGGGAGCCCCAGCCCTGGGCACTGGGCACCTCTCAGGGGCCAGGCTGCAATGTGGGTCCATTTTGGCAGAGCCCTGGGGAGGATGTGAGGGAGCACCCAAAGTCCCCGTGCCCCGGGGGAGTGGGCAGGGGCAGGAGGGCCCATCAATGACACATTTCAACTGAAACCATTAGGGGTAATTCTTCTAGATACTACCGTTCTCACATTACGTACTTATAAATCACATTTAAGAAGTGGTAGAAGAGCACTGGGAATTAATTTTAAGAACACCTCTCATTTTTATCTCAGACAGTATCTCTTTGTGCTCTCACCTCGCAGGGAAAAGGGATGATTCAGGGGATGTTCCAGGGCATAGCTTCAGTTTCCAGAAAGACAGCTAATCAACAGGTAATCAAACAACTCCTCTCTGAGTGCCAAGAAGATAACAAGGTAATAAATAGGAGCCAATTGAGGTTTGTTAAGACCGCATCATGTCAGACGAACCTAATTTTCTTCTGCGATGGAACAATCGGTCTTTAGGGTCTGAAGAAGCAGGAGATAGATACATCATGACTTTGGTAGGGGTTTTGATATTGGCTGGTAAGACGCTGTCATTAGCAAGCTAGAGAAATAGGAGATGAAACAAGATGAAACTGCTGTGGAATGGGTGAAACTGGTTGGAAAGCCACAGAGCAGAATTACTAGCTGTTCTCTGTCAAAGCAGAGGGGCTATGGTGACAGCAGGTTTTAGAGGTTTGTTCTGTATCCTGTGCCATCCAGTATTTTCATAAGTACCTTGGATATTGAGACAGAGTATGTTTCAAAGTCTTTGGAAATCCAGCAAAAATGTCAAACATGGTGGGGAACAGGATTACAATTTAAAATTATCTCATCACACAGAAAAAGAAACTGTCTGAAAATAATACATACAATTCAGTAAGGGCACCACAGACCTCTACAGTCATCAAGTCTGAGCTAGTAAAACCCAGCAGAAACAGCAAGGCAGAAGCTCCTCCGAAAAGCCCTAGATATTACAGCTCATTACAAACCACACAACAACAAAGTCAGATTAAGAGACGAGAGTAAACAGCATCCTGACTGAAGCCCAGACAGCTATGAACAAGCCTAGTAAAGTGAATATAAACGTTATCTTTAAAGACTGAATTGCTTTATCAGATTCTTTTCCTAGACTATAGATGTTTGACTACAGGACATTTATCACTACTAATTCAAAATCCACTTGACAAGAGCAGCGTAGGTTCTCTACGAAATAAGTAGTGAGTCCCCTGCCAAACCCTCTGAGGAGGATGCACTGACATCTACCCTCCCTTTCCCTTCATATGAACACCTCCTGCTTCAGGAAGAAGTCAATATAAGCACACATGAGCTTTGGGTATACTAAAAGCACAGTATGTACAGCTGAGTGCAGTCAAGCCTTTTACCCCATCAACAGGACAGTTCATACCCACAAATTATTTATGTGGTTACACACCCTGTATCCCCAAGCTTGAGGCTGGAACTACAAGTGGGAGTTAGGGGAGAAGAGCCCAGTTCCTTCTGACTGATGCTTTGTGATAGGACAAAAAAAAAATGGCTACATCAAAGCAGAAATAAAGATGAATAGGCAAGGGAAATGTGAGTGTCTAGACTAGGGATTAGCAAAGTAGTTTGCACAAATTAAGGTTTGTCCCAAACATTGCTGAGACCTCCAACATAATTCACATACCAAAATTTCAGGAAATACTGTAAACCTTCTCATTTCACCATTTCTCATTTTCACATATGCTTTTACCTTTCAGTGACAGAATGGACTGAGATGCTCCTCTGCTGTTGAAAGCACATTCTTACTTGTGCTGTGACATGGTTCAAGAGACCAGAAACTATTTGAGTAGTGAAATTAACTTTGTAAGCAAAGGATTAGGGGAAAGGAATTAGTGCCATGCACATCTATGAAAACTTGAAACCCTCGTTTCTCAGCTAGCACTGTGATATTCCTCTAGGCCTGATCACTTGTGAAATAGTGAGACACCAGACAAAGGCACACCAGCTCCAATATCATGCAAACAGTCATTAAAACCAGAGCACCCAGGGATGTTCTGGACTTGCTGGCTGAGCAAATCCTCTTCAGAGCAAAGTTCAGGGCCAGGTGACCTCTGTAAACCACAGTGGAGCTGCTGGGGCCTGCACAGTGTGAAATTTTCTCCATAGACCCCCTCTACTTGCTCCATATACTGTCTCAGTGACTTGAAGACAAGTCCCAAAGTGGACAGGCCAACACAGCACGACCACCAGCAATCAGATGCTGGGGACCACAGCAGTGCTTGGAGATGCTACAGAGGCAGGTGCTGCTCAGCTCTGTAAGCCATATGCTGGCACATGGATAGACTATAAATGGCACAGACAGGGCAGGACACAGAGCTGCAGCAACTCCCAGGAAATTCCAGTGAGCAAGAGAGTCTTGATGGGCTGAACCTGAAAGAAAGTGTCTCTTGAATTCCTTTTGCCAAGAACATTTGTTTTAGAGGGTGTGTTGCATTTCCACTTGGGTTTAGAAATCCCCATGCGCACACGGCCCTTGATAAGTCTCATGAAATAGTCCGTACACTTCTCTGAAAAACTGCTCAGAGTATGTCAAGAGAAAAAGCTGTGCCTGACAGCACAGGGCCTATTTTATTCATGCTGTGTTTAGCTGCGAGAAGCACTTTAAATGTGGTTTAGGAACCATGCTCTTATGGAACTTCTGTCACAAAAGGTTAATAAAAATTACCGCAGTTAAACAGAATCATTTCTGTTCTCAGAGAAGTGCAAGTGATGACAGAGGAGCTCAGAGACCGATTTGCATATTTTGTCTGTAGCTTACGAAAACTGGGGTAACACAATGGAGGCAGCAAATTTTGAATTTTCCAGCTCCCGCAGTGGCTAATTGGTCACAAGAGATTTTGGACTGCCATCAACACTGGACAATCTTGAGGCCTGCTGCCAGTTCCAAACTGGGCTGGAGAGACCAGCAGTGGGCCACCAGCAGAGGCTGTTTTCAGTCCTGTCTAAGATGAGGCCATGGTTGCCAGCTCACAGGGTTTCTCCAGGCTCTGGGACAGAGCTGTAGTTGCCAAAGGATGGTGGGAGTGAGAAGCAGGGAAAGTCTGCTGGGGCTTGCTTTCCAGTGCTGCTGCTTGCCCAAGGTGCCTCTACACCTCCCTATTCTTTCCCCCTGTCTTCTGGCATTTACTGCCTTCAGTGCATGCAGAGGCAATTCTCTGCCAGCTCTGAAAGATGGTATCTCTGCTCTCTTCTGGTTTTGCCCTGAGAAACCCTTTCTCTCCATTCCTTCTTCTATAGTTAGGAAGTTATGGAATTCCACCAAAAATTTCCTATTTTCTTCTTCCTTCACACTTTTGCCAGGAATTGAGCTGTTGACAAGGAAAGTGTCCTCAAGCATCTGGCCTAAAAAGGTGGAAATCCTGTATAAGGCAAGAAAGGAGAAGCAGTTATTTTTCTGTGTTTGGTTTCCACAGCAATATTTTCACCACACTCATCAATTTTTGGATGCTACTTTCAGAGCCTCCTCCAAGGGACACAGAAAATGGCACAGTGTTTTCCATGTTACTGCCTACAGCCTGGAGGAGGTGAGCATCACATTCTATGATGTCTGTCACAAGCAGACCTGGTTTGTTAGTGAGAAGAATTTTAGAAACAGGATGTTCCTGACCTACAGGCCACAACATTGTGTTGCTAGACAAGGCTTGGCCACTAACTTTCAAGCAGACTTGCCGTGGCTTCACTAGCTGGTCTTTTGGACATTCTGGGGAAGAAAGCAGGCAACACAAGAGAAGAAAACAGTGCAGGGAAAGTTTAAAGGAGGGGCAGCGAAAAAAACCCAAGAGCAATTAAGTTATTACATCGGTCTGTGATGAGTAGTGGTTCTCTTGTTACTTCACACACCACTACCCTCCTCCAATTTCTCAGCATATGGAAAGGTGTTTTTTTGTCCTACCACAGTCCCAGCTCCTTGCTTTCATGTCTAAGAAGCCAGTCTTGCTTTTGAGGCAGCCATGTGGCCTCCACCTAATGATTCTCCTAAGCCATCTCTTTAGTGACTCTATGGAGAAGCATCCTTCTAGTGATATTTCATCCTGTGATATTTCATTCCTGCATGTCCTTGTCTTCCTTCCAGAAAGCACATCTGGATCATTTTGCCCAGGTCCCAAAGCTATGCAAACCAGCACGGGCTGACAACTGGAGGACAGACAAAAGTAAGGTATAGTGCGCAAGCACCAGCAATACAGCACACATCAGTCTCATTCATTTTGCAGACAGCAGCCCTGAAGAGTGCAGGGTACTCACTGCCACGCTGGTTATATGAGCTCAGCATCACACATGCAAACAAGTCACTTCCACATGCAGTGACTGGCTTTGGCACAAACTAAGCCCTCTCCACCTGTATTGCAGATTAGAAATACATGCATAAATCATGCCAACTCAGCTCCCTCTCTGAATACAGTCCTGATGGATATTCGTTGTAGAATGATAACCTGAGAAGCTAGAATTTATTATATGACCTCACATGTGACAGGTGCATGACACTACTGGTTATCATGCTCTACTGCTGGCCAAGAAAGATAGAGCATATACAGATACAACATATAGCAAGGGATGACTTCCCTTGTATGATCATCTTTGACCCTGGTATGTAATCCCAAATAGACCTTGAGCAGTTAGCAAGGGCTGGATCCTGCAAAGTCTTCTGGCCCAGCGGTCTAGAGACAGGAAAACACTACCTATAGCTGGAAGGAGGGGACATGATGCCCTGGGGCATCCTTCTAGTCTTTTGTTTTTAGGAGCAGTGCATAAAGCAAAGCAGTGGAAGCCAAAAGGGCTTCAAAGATACATGCCTGAAGGCACTCTTCGAAACAGCTCTGAGGAAATGAGGCTGCTCAGAACTGCAGAAATACAGATCCCAGATGAGATGGAGCAGTTGCCAAGGCCTATCTTCCCCCAGTTTGAACTCTAATGCACAGAGATGTCCCTTATATAAAACTGAAAAATTATACTACAATTTTTGGTTTTAATATATTTATATTTAATATATTAAAACATTCACAGACACTCATTTTGTATAAACACCCACATGTCCAGACATGCAATACATCTGGCTTCTATATTCATTTGGTCTTCATCTCATACCCTGGAGTAAAGCTATTTTTCCCCTATTTGGCAAATTTTGTTGTGACATGAACACTGCTATTTTTGCTGATAGAAACCTTTATGCTTTTGTATTTCTCTACAGGAGAAAAACAAAGTGGAGAAAACCCCAAAAAAGAGTGAGGGGATGGTCTACAAAAAGACTGAGTACCAGGATGAGAGAGGAGTGTGAGGTCTGTGGGATTGTTTTGCCCTGAAACAGCACTTGTTTTCCAAGCACACCTCTCTCTACCCATAAATATCCATGACAACATCTGACCTCAGGGAGAAGACAGACATGACACCACACTATTTGAATACCTAGAGGACTAAGCAGTTCATATTGGCACCCACACCAAACCAGAAGCATAGCCAGAAAGAGATCCCAAGAGGTAGCTGGGGACACAGTGCCTCTGGGAATGAAGGTTTTGTACAGAGAAATGATGGTCACATGGACATGAAGCTGTCTGCATTCAGACATCTGTTCAGTATCACACAGCAAACCTACTTTGCAAAAGCCATCTAGGTTAATTACTGTATATAGAAATACTGCTCTGCTAAAGATTATGCATACACAGTTTGTAAAAGTGTTTTGAGGTCCTTTGGAGTAAAAAAAGGCACTATAGGAAGCTGCATTTTTTCTTTTGGAAAAATAGCCGAGGTCTTCATAGACATTAAAAAAAAAACGGAAAGAAAGAAAGAAAAAAAAAAAAGGAAAGAATGCCCCTGTTTTCTGAGTGATTTTGAATTATTAAGACAAAGAATAAAAAGGAACAATGTTTTGCTATTTGTTTTCTAAGTGTTAGATCCTCAGTGGCTATTTAGGCATTACCTGAACCCTGATTTATGGCATCTGTATCATGCCAGACTGACAGACAGCATTGCGTATCAAGACAGATGATGCCCACGTGATTACCTAGCAGCACCTATGAAGCCAGCAAGACAGTTCAAATGAGTGGTCTAGATCTTCATTAAACACATCAGTCACAGAAATTGTGTCTCTCTATGCCCACTCCCCCACCTACGCTGTCTGCACAGATGCAACGTGTGGATGTGCCTCTGTGCTGATGTACCAATCTATTCCCTTTGAACTCAAGTGACCTACATTCAGCCTTTTCCTCCTAGTGAATCACAACTGTCTGGAGTGACAGATGCCACCACAGCTATTTTTGCGGAGAAGGAGAAAGCAACTTTAGACCTCATAAGCTGCTAAAATTGTCAGCAGTGAAGTAAATACCTAAGGGATGAGCAGAGGTCAGCTAGCACTGAGGAGTGGGTACTGCTCACACTAAGCGTTAAAATATTTAATTACGTTAAGCTTGAGGCTCATTTTATTTGCCTTCAAAAATCCTGCTGCAAGAGTTTTTGTTAAGGCTAGAGAAAGGAAGTGGAAGCACCTTTTTAATCATTTATCCTCAAGAGTTAAGAGCTTTAAACGGAGATTAGAAGATTAAGAATAAAACAGTGCTGTTTTGCAACTAGCCAACATTCACACTTGACAGAAATACTGTGCACATGCACAGCTGAGCCAAGAAGACAAGGGAATATTTCACACACACACACCCCAGGGACAAACCCAACTCCACAGCAGGAGGTGGAAATTTCTCCCCATCTTCTAGCAAGGAAAGATCTTTCACTAACATGTTTTTATTAGTGGGTCCTCCTCACACACTCATGACTTTTAGTATCACCCAGTTCTGCACCAACTCCCTCTCCTGTCTCTGTATGTTAATCACCAGATATACCCTGTTACAAGCTCTCACAGATAGCTGCACCCTGCAGGTGGGAAGCAGGGCACATCCTGCAGACAGAGCCAGTTGGCAGACTGGCCTTGGGGAGCCACACTCCTGCCTTTGTGCCCACTGAGGTACAGTGCTGCTCCTGGAGGCTGGCCCACAAACCCAGAGCCTGCACAAAGCTTGTCTTCCCAGAAAATATCTCTCAAGAAGGACATCACCTTGACAAGTCAGATTAACTTACCACCATGCTCCATGCAGCTCTTCCTCACATTAGCTTTTGAACATCACACAGAAAGGCTCTTGGCAGGGCCCGTTGGTTAGGAGTTAGCCAGGCACAATATGAAAACGCAACTTGCCTGTAAATCACCAAGCAAACTGGTGTTGAACAGAGCCTTTTCATGCAACTCCTCAGGCCGCAGTTGAATCATGACCTGGTTTCCTAGAGAAGTTCAAGACTGACCTTCGGCTCACAATGGAAACTTGTATTTGATTGGTTCAGAGCCATGAGATCTACCTCCACAGACTGTACTGGTACTCTTACTGTAGTGACAATAGTGATGGTGCATGTGCATGCATGATTTATTACAAAAACGAGTCCTCCTGCAGAAGACCTTGTTCACTTCGACAAAGTCTCTGCTTTACCTTCAGCCCTGTGGCATGCAACGCTGTCTTCTAATAGTGGAAAAACTCACTGTCTATTTGTCAGTGAAGACTTGAGAATATCAGGCCCCTGGCATTTTGTTTAGGAGCCAAATGATATTCCATTTTATTTGATTAATTTTTCAGTTACTGCATTGCTCCAATTCCAGGACTCAGCAATCAATTTGAACTGACAAGATCTTCAGCACCGTGCTCTCCTCCTGCTTGGGTCTCCATTTGCAAAGACATTAAATTCACCTCCCAAGTAGCAAATTTAATCAATGATGCATACCAATGAAGAATCATGCAATGGGCTCATATACGCCTGTCAAATATGAAAAACCCTTGTGTTACGCTATCCAAGCCTCTGTCATTCTAAACTTCAATCACATTATTAACAGAGGCCTCCTCAACAGCCTCTCTGCTCTGCCATTTAATCACTGTCAACCAGGAAAGAGCTGGGCATATACAAAGAAGAGAAGAACCATTGAAGCAGGCATCACAAAACACACACTCAAGACAACTGCTCATGGCAACACGATTCTCCCCATGCACAAAACGCTGCGGTCCCTCACACGGCCACTCGGCTCATTCTGCAGGTGCGAACTGCGGCAAAATAAAGTCAATGATTGTGGTGACCAGCGAGGATCTTTAAAATCCATTACTCTATCAATCCACGTCCAATACAAAGGGCAGCCATCATCTGACTCTGCACACACAGCACTCTCAGTTCTGTTACAAGTCTCACATTGTAAGATCATCTTGTGAAGATGCAGCTCCTGGGTTATGTTGTTAGGAGAACTCACAGCTTTTCTTTGCAAAGGATAACTTTTTGCCTTCATAGTTGCAAAAGCGGAAGAGGTGGATACCTAGAAATTCAAAACCTAGGAGGTGGAGATAAAGGACACAAAACTTCATTCTCAAATGAAATAATATTTGAACGTTTGTGGTCAGCAATAACATCACTACAGAAACCTTGGCATATAGCTGGTTTTTAGACTGGATGATCTGGCAGATTCTGGGAGCTGCTATTTTTGAGTTCATTTATTAAAAGATATGTCTGACATTTCCCTCCACACATTTAACTAGTGAGTTTTTGCCCAAATGTCATTTCTAGATTGCTCCCAGAGCCCTGCAGACCAGTCCCACTTCCATCACACCATGCAAAGGCTGCACTTCCAATATCCTTTCCCAGTCACGGTTAGCAGGTTCACAGTCCAGCCACCAGCTCAGCAGTTTCCAGTCCGTGATCAAATTTTCAAAGCTCAAAGTTCATGCATGGGTCATAACAAAAATGTGGATGTCTGTTTCTGATATTTGGGGCTGTGATCCTAACCTTTTGCTTCCCAGGAGTGTTGTGCGACTATAACCAGTGCAGTTTTCCCTTCTCAAGTACCACTGGATGCTTTTTTAAAAAACTCTCCTCTTCCAAAGTATGACAGCTGAGTATAACCAGTAGGACCGAGGGACCTCTGTTCACATCTCTGGGAAATGGAACATCCCTTTGACCTCCCATCCCCTAGGAGCACCAGGCAGGTGCATTTTTCACCACACAGATTAATTTTGCCAAAGAGACAGCACAGCTCCAAAAAGCCACTGGCACTGTGATGATCAAAAAATCTTGACCAGGCCTTCAGTAACCTTCCTAAATCTGAATGGAAAATAAACCTGGATACGTTCAGTCCTGTCACAGCTCTTCTGAAAACCACAGGGCTGCTCATGAGGATGAACTCTGCTCTGCCTCCTCCTCTTCTCCGCAGAGCGCAGCATGAAGCACAGAAGCTTTGTTTGTGTTCAGAAGAACACAATGCAAAAGCCTGCGTGTGCTGTAAATTACTAGTGAAATCCAGTGGCAAAATTCCCAGTGACATCAGCAGGACAGGATTTCAGCCACAACAAAAATATAAACAGAGAGAAATAAACACACACAGCATACTCATTGAGGCCCCAGTTTCAGTCACTCACCCTCATGATTTTATTACAATCTATTGCAAAAATCAAACTGCTTAACACACTGAACTTCCCCTTCCTCCAAATCTTTATTTGCCCTGGAAGATGCCTTGTGTTTAGAAACCATTTTAACTAACATGTTGATAAATAGCCTTCATTACCCAGAAGACAAATAATGTAAAGATTTCTATCTGGAGGCTGCAGTGGCGAGGTAAAGGTTAAACGCAACACAGCTTGTTAGAGACATGAAGGCGGTAACACAATTCATATTTTCCCAAAGAGAAAAAGACATTGAGACATTCTTCACATTTCTGGCTGGGTCTTGTTGGGGTTTAGCATTTCTATCTCCAGAAAAGAACATGAAGATGAACAAACATGAACAAACGAAATGTGCTGACAGGTCTGTTCAAAGTAGGGTTAAAAAAAAAAAATATATATATATTAAAAAATCATAAAACCAAAAGCAGAGACATGGTTGAAAGTGTGGAGACAGCACCAAAGATATGGCAAAATAACCTTTAAAAAAAAAATTAAAAATAAAACCAGAAAACCAAACAACCCAAAACTTGAAAGAACTGTTACAGAGAGGGAACAAGATGCAGGAGGCCTACCCTTAAGTGGCAAAAGGTGAACATGGAAGTGGAATTAACTTGTAATTCTGCATTACACCATCCGGAACAAACATTTCTTCATGTAGCTGGTTGGATGTAAAAGTGTGAACGTGGCAGGACTACAGGCTGACAGCACCCAGGCAGTGTGTTCACCCGCACACCCGATTTCAGGCAGCCCATCCCTGCCACTGCTGAAGCTGGTCTGAGCAGCAACACACCCAATGGCAAAAAAGAGCAACACTCTTTAGCAGGGCAACCCCTTCAACTGGAAAAAACAGATTTAATTGTTCACATCTTAGTTTTGATTAGCACACAGGCAGCTGCCAGCAAGATCTCCACACCAAAGGGTGTGAATGCACAGCAGCCCTCATGCCCATGGAGTAACATTCACAGCTTGGGATCCAGCCAATTGCCAGGACAGTATTTTTCAATCCTTCTCCATAATTAACAGATGTTTAAGCAATATGAGCTGATGAAGGGCTCTTCACTGTCTGTCAATGTATATACTACTATATACAGCTCTCTCCCTTGCCTCTTCCTCCTCAAAGGAACGTTTAAAAGGCATATTTAAGGTTGCGAAGTCAAGTACTCAGCTCAAAGGGAAGTCCTGAATTACAAGTGTCAACACAAAGCAAGTTCTACCATGCACGTCCACTACAAGCATTAACTGTCATGACTACACATAATAATACGGCAACACGTAGCCTGATTCAGGAGGCTGAGCTCCCTGGAGTTCTTCCCTTGCTTCCCTGCAATCACATGCAAAGTAGAACAGAAAAAAGTAGTATGCCAAAAGCACCCAGATCAAGTCCCCAGTGGTATCTCACTCAGTAGCTTCTGCAAATTTGAAGCCTGAAACAGTATTCAGGAAGAATCAGCCTGTTATTTGGTCCTGAGGGAAGCCAGAGCAGCAGCAAACCAGAGAAGTCCTTGCATTAAAAGGGGCAGCTTCCTTTTCACATGCTAGGATCCTTTCAGGATCATCGTTTATGGAGGGCTGCAGGGTAGCAAGGCCTCTTTTAGAAGGCAACATTATGAGGTCTCTTCTCCTCTTTAAAGCCAAGCTTTCTCAGGATAGGTGGTCTTCTCTCCTAACATCAGCCTCCATGATTATAGCAGGGTCCTTACACCTCTGTAATTCTGTTGGTAGAAACTCCTTCCCTTTTTCTCCTGTCCTATTGCCCAGTCCTGATGTATTTTTGGGGACATGCTTGTGGAGACAAAGATGGACAAGTTATCAAGACACCCCACACTTTGGGTGGAGCAAATTCTTACAAAGCACAACTCAGACAGAAACTCAAAGCTCTCTGCTGCTGGCACCTCCCCTACTACTTCACTGATTTTAACACTGCCCATAATAGAATGAAGATGGAACAAGAGTGAAAACAAAGCAAAACCCAGAACCACTGCACACACAAGTAAACACCATGCCAGGGAAGAAGCTGAGCTCCCTTTGCCTTCTCTCAGGCCTGCTGTTGAACATGCTGCTGGAAGCTATATGCAAGATGAACTTACCTTCTCCAACTATCCAGAATCCCTCAAAAACCCAATGAGAGACCAAAGCGTCCTTAAACTCAAAATGCAGGATATGCCCGTGCTGATCCTGTAACCAGCCATTTCTGCTCAGCCTTAACAGTGCTGTGCAGTGTATTTTGGCCCTCATCTCTCACTGCCTGGGTAGGTAGCAAGCAGGGAATGACAGACACACACCAACTGCCTGCAACTGCTCCTAGCCTGCCTCAAGCAGAAGGAGCAGTAGGTCTCGTCTTTGGAAAGATCCCAAGGTACCATAAACCGGCTGCTGCTTCCCTTTACAGCATCATTTCTGTCTCTGATTGCATATGCAACCACCAGGGCACAGGCTATAAAGCCCCAGCCTGCAGTTGATACAGAGATCTGTCTGCATTTCTAGATGTTTGTTACCATAGCAATACCATAGTAATTTTTAGTTTGTTTTGTTGCTTTTGGGCTTTGTTTGAGGGGTTTTTTTAAAGCTAGGTTCCTATCCAGTGCAAACAGAGCCAGTTCCCAGTTATGTGAGAGGGAAATTAATACTCATAGCATGCTGCAGACATGGAAGGGCCTGTTACCTGGGAGCAGGGTGCTGAGAGGAGATGCTCAGCTCCTGCCTCACGCCCCAGTGCGATTGCAGGACTCTGTCCACCGCACTCAAACTAATTTCTGATGCCTGCACCCAGCACGGTGCTCCTACCCACCCACGCTGATGAGTACCACACTACCACAGCTCCTTACCTCCCTGGGGAGCTCTTGTGATTAACCTTTCTCAGAGCAATCATCAGATTTTTATAAGCATCCACTTTGAGCTTCTCCCCTAAACATTTCAGCCAAAAGCAGTTTACACGACCAGCACAACTGATGTAAAATCAGCTTTCCCTTCAATGCCACAGTGTACTTCCAGGGTCTGGTAATGACCTACAGAATCCTTCAAACAACTATCTTAAGGTTGTTTTCCAGACCAGCCATATCAAAGACGGGTCAACAGCTTAGTTTTCAGCATGTCATTGACAGGCTACTCCAAAGAATCAGGAAAAGATGAAACAAGGTGATTGCCAGACATTTGTCCCCCCCACCAAATATAACTAACTCTGGTCATATTCATAGTCAAGGATACCCAAGGGAAAACCCCTTCCAGAAGCACAAAGGCATTCTTTAGCCAGAAGCATTTGTTGGGTGGTTTTTTTGTTTTGATGTTTTAGGGGGTTTCTTGCTTGTTTGTTGTTTTTGGTTTTCTTTTGTGGGTTGTTGTTGGTTTTGTTGTGGTTGTTTGGGGTCTTTTTGTTTGTTTGTTGTTGTTGGTTTTTGTTTTAAATTAAAGATCCAAATACTTGGTATATTTGGGTAATTCAGAAAAGCTGACCCTAGTGCACCAACCAGGTAGAGCAGGAGAGCTAAGCAGCACACTCTTCATTAGAAGCCAGCAGTGAAGTTAAACAATAGAAAACTCTCTCACAGCATCAAATCTTTGTAAGGTACATCCATCGTAAAATGGAGCAATCCTTGCACACCTATCCTCCTGGTTTCCCAGGACTGCACACTACCCACTTCTGTATGCTAGTTCACAGAGGATAACAGCCTGGTACTGTTCCTGCAATTGAATAATCAGTCTTAAACTCAGTCAGTAGAGGTTTGCACTGCAATGCTAAAGGTCTGGAGTTGACATGTATCTGTCAGTCATGTGGAACAACAGAAAGATTAATTTCGTTAAAGGAAAGTAGAAAGGTATCTTTCAAAAGTCCACTGATCTTTAATCATAGATTAGGGAAGAAATCACATTTCTCTTTGCAGAGAAGTGATCTTCCTCACCAACAGCAAAATTGTAGCATGTGATGGACTGCTTCAAAAATGGAGAGAGACAACTGACAGAGACCATGCATTGTGGCAAAGGTAATGCAGTAACAATTTATCTCTCTGCGTTAACCAGCGTCACAGTCCAAATCCTACCATGCCAGGTCTGAAACAGAATGATAAGTGTCAAGAGAAAAGCGATACCTATATCAAGGAGGCTCATTAACTTGGGAACATCGAAACATCTAAAAAAGCCTCATGGGTTGAGATTTCAGCTGCACTTAGCCATCACAAGGACATGCTCATTTATTGCAGTTTAATCAATGCAGTCTAAAGTGCTTCACCAGTTTTTGCTGGGGAAGCCTCTGCTGCAAGGCCAAGAGATCATCTCCGGCTAAAGATGTCTCTGCCTGATGCAAGTCATTGCTGCCCTGGTGACTTCATGACAGGATGCACACCAAAGTCAGCCCATCTTGCGCAAGCCCACCCTCACACAGAAAGAGATTGCAAACTGGTTTGTTCCCAGCTCTTGGATGACCCAAGTCCTAAGCATGCATTCCCCAGACAATTAAAAAAACCCAACAAAAAATGAAGAGGAAGGCAGGCAGCCGGGTCCTGGAGCCACCTGCCACCATCCCCTTTCTGCAGGATGGTTCTGGGGCTTTTAAACTAGAGGTGTCCAAGATGGACCTCTGCTTGGTGGGGACAGAAGTGCACCAGCCAAAACTCATCATGTTTGGTCTCTTACTAGGCAGGTATGTCAGTCCCCTTTGTAGATACAGGAAGGTGTCCCTCAACTCACATGGTTTTGCTTGAGAGGTCAAGTGGCTTGTCACTATTTTGTTTGTACCACCAGAGCAGCAGGAGAAACACTAGATCTGAAATAATACTTTAAGCAAAACAAGAAAATAAGTACAAAGATGATGAAAATCCTCTATACAGAAAAAAAGTCTCCAGAAGTCATCACAATTAAAACACCATCACAGCATGCACCCTTAGCTGGGCTGCAACATGACCCTGAAGACTGTGAGTATACACCTACGCAAAGAACACATATGCATCTCCCAGACAACACAATTCAGAAACTGTGCACACAGCCACACCTCAAGTTACCTAAAACCTTATTGTCCCTTTCTTTCCTCATCTGAAAGCGAGGAAAGTCTATAGGGATGTTTAAAGAGCTGCTCTTCTCCGCAGTCGAGAGTGCAGGGGAAAAAAGCACAATGAAGCCAAGTTGGTGTTATCTTGCCACGCTGCAATATATTTCCCCTCCAAATTAACTTTCTCCGTCCAACCTGCCTGGCCCCCTGCAAGCTCTCCCCGAATATTCCATGTCGCTTAGATGCACTGACTCAGAGGCTGCAAAACTCTTCTATCTCCAGGTAAGTATTCACTCTCTGGGTTATGGAGCCAGTACTTGAGGCCAGTGGCTCAAACTGCAAGGGAATTTCCACTGGAGCTGAACTGAGGGCTGCTAGTCCAAACGGCACCTTTCCACCCAGTCCCTCCACTCAGTGCTGAACTGGAGCTGGGGGTGCCCCAGTGAACAGCCATCTTTAACCTCATAAAAATCTTAACAGACGAAAACTTACACAAGTACCTCACCATTCATCAGATATGCTTTTAACAGGCAACTCCTATTATAACATAAAGAGTAATATGCCTGAAACAATTTCCAAATGACTGATAAATTTCAGAGGGAAGCAGCAAGGTGAAAAATCACGTACGGAACACTTGTCCCCATCCTCTGTTTTCCTACACACGTTCACCCCTTTGATCTCTCCCAGAGCACGGTGTTAACCTGTGTGAAGAAACAAGTTACAAGACAAGCGGGGAAGGAACTCCCTCAACTTCTTACAGTTGATAATGACTTAGGGTTACCCTTCACCACACCCTTCCACATTACCAGGCAAGTGAGAGAATCATCATTCCTCTCATAGCGCCTGGTTAATATTAGGCTAACAATAAGAATTCTATTTGTAGTCAATCCATCTGAAGCAAAATATTCCCACAATGGCATCTTTGCCTCCAACTAAGTGCTTTAACCTTGAGTACAAACATCAGTGGCAACTGAGCAAAAACGCTTTTCCTCAGGGACCACAGCCAAGATCGGCTGGAGACCATCTTGGTTTTCATTCCTCCTGTTTCCCCCTACAGTCCTTCTAAATACACCTCTCATTCCTCAGTGTCTTCTCAGTCCAGTTATTGGAAGGTGGCTGCCCCAAGGCTCACATGATTTAGTAGAGCCCCTATCTCCTGCTGGTACGGGGCTGTACTGTCTCAGCTCCTGCCTATTTCACGGCCCAATGGGGAGGCAGTACCCAGAGGGAAGAAAATACAATTTTCCTTTGCAGATGGAGGGATGTCTTGGTTAAACTAATTTCTCCTGTATTTCTTGACCTTCCAAGCACTGTGCTTACTGGCAGCTGGCAAAATCTGGAGGAGCATCATAGTTGTTCGTGATAACCTGCAGAGCAAAACTTAGGATTACCACCTTAACAGAGCAAGAGGAGTGGTAATAAGAGCCTGCAGGCTCTTAAATATTCTTGCTTCTTTCAGCAAGCTACCACAGCTGTCCATGCCTTCTCCCAGCTGCACAGCCCCAGCAACATATTTTGGAGGACACAACCAATGCTGTTCACGAGACTGCAACAATGTCTTGCGGAGCCCTTGATAAAAGATTAACAACTCCTTTCCATCTCGGCTCAAAGGGAGAGCTGCAATGCAGGAAACAGCTTCATAAAGCACTTACTTCCACATCTAAGTCCTTCATCTGAAAGGCCTTGCAAATATCAAAACCAAAGTCTTTATTTCAATTAACTGCTTCCATTCACCAGAAGGATACAAAAGACTTGGATTTTACTTTTTTTTAAGGAAGGTACTGGCCTATAATTAAAAGCAGATAACAATATTCTCTGCTTGGCAAAAGCAACTTTGAACTCCTATTTTTATGCTTTTTTTTTAGGCAGTAAGGCAATTTTACATTATTTGCATCTTAAAGAATAAACTTTTCTAGAGAAGAGTTTAATCAATTAAGCCTCAGCGCTGTACATGAGATTTTACATAGAAGAATCCAATGAACTATGGACAGTAAACTCTTACCTATGTTAGCTAAACTCTTACCTCTTCTAAGGGTCTGTAACTCCTGTCCTCAGACACGTGACAAATCTTAAAATCATGTCCGAGCTCACAAACTGTAAGCTAGACTTTAAAAAAAAATGCACAGAAACTATTGTGGTTTGGGTTTGTTTCTGGACACAGAAGGCACCAGAGTGCACAGGTCAGTGTCTCTTCAACCATCTTAACAAGTCCACAAGAGTTTGTTCCTCTTCCGAGAGCAATAGATGCTGCACGCTCGAGAACAAGGACAGGGAGAAATGCTTGTTCTACCCTCCTTCATTCTGAGGTATTTCTTTAAATTCCAACTTAATATCCACTTCAACTTGAAAAACCTCATACTTGAATAAATAAATCTTTCAGGCAAGACCTTTCATCAGATCTTATTTGTCAGAGGAGGCACTGTCATCCCTAACTCATAATATAAAAGCATAGAAGACAGAGGGATAAAGAAAATTGCTTAACACTTCAATCCCAAGAGAAAAGTGCAAGAACTGTGCAGAGCGCATCCATAACAAAGCACTCACTGAAGAGTAGGTCTAATTTAAACACACGGACAAACACTCATCTCCTCTCCAGTAACACCAGTGATCACCTACCTAGCTTTTGTGCTTAGAGGACAGAGGCAGCTGAAAAACATGACTTTTGAGTACTGCAAGAGCTGGAATGGGATTTGGCCCAGTACAGCATGGGTGTACACAACTGCTACAATGGTGATCTCCTCAAAATACACTTGGCCCATTCTTCCTTTAAGCCTTCTATGTGGGCTTCCCTTTCCACCTCTGGGGTGACAGCAAGGTCTCTGCCAAGTTAAAAGAGAGCTCAAAACTTGTCTCTGAGACCGCTTCAATACGATTCCTTCCTTTTTAGCCAGGGGAAGCAAACAGTTCTCCTTAGCAAGCTGTTTATACCATGATAGCCATCTGGAGAGGAAGAAAGGAGACAAATCAAGTGAAAGAAAACTTGTCTGAGGGGAAAGATGGGCACTATTGGCCAAAAAGCCCCCACCAAAACTAACTCTCTAGCAGTCTAATTGTTCCCACTAGCTTCAGAGGAGAGCCCTGCTGCACCCCACTGGCAAGCATTTCAAAGAATGCTTATGTGCTTTGGAGAGAACAAGATGCTCATGCATTATTCTCTGTGAAAGATAGGGACCCTTCAAAACCTGAAGGAAAGCAATCCTTGGTCCTGGAAGGCAGGTTTCACATAGAAGCACCCAATAATCAATTTTAACCTCCAATTCTTGAGCTTTGCACAGTCAATGGACTTTCTCTTCTTTGGACACTTTCAAAATGGCATTCCTTGGTCAGCTGAGGAGGGACACAGAAGCAGGATGCAATGTCTACATGTGCCCAAACTAAGCTGTTAATTTTGAAATTATCTCCCTGCACTCTATCCCTTCCTTTGCTAGTGACAGTATGGGAGAGGAGAGAACATATTTTAGGAGAGGGCTGCTATTAAAAATTTAAACATGCCATGATTTTTCCCCCGTTATCACTGCAGATCTGCAAATTTTTGAATATGTAAGTTTTAAGCAACTCCTGATCAGCAGACAGCAAGCCTTGTGGAGCTACCTCAACTCAGAAGTCAACAAAAATTATTAAAAACACAATAGTGGCAAAACAGCAGTATCACATGGAAGTTCATCTCTGCAGACACCAAGGACTGCCAGATTTCACAGAAATAGTAAACAACAACAGACACATTTCTGCTGATGCAATTAATCTCTACCCCCTGCCATATTAATGAGAGAAAGATGCCCACATTTATGATGAATTCTTCTAATTAAGAGCCCTGTGCAAATGCCATGCATCTTGCCTGAGGGATTCTGTCTAAACCAGGAAGCCAGTTTAAAGATAAAATTCAGTGGCATAGCTAGGTAAGCACAAATCACAGTGACACTTTTCCTCCTGCTAGGCAGGAACCAGTGAACCATCCCTGGACAGCTCGTTACTGTTTGCCTTATTCGAGCTGCTCGTTGTGCAATGACAAGGGCCTTCACCTTGCAGCACTGCAAGATGTTACGCTTGCAAACAGGCCTGAGCACGCTCAGTGCTCTATCTAAAAGACATCCCAACAGGAGAAGTGTCATCCTTGGGGAGGTCAAAGCATGCTGGCTCTGTGCATCACTGGGATATATTCACCTTGCTTTGCCATAATCCACCTCTCCTCTCTGCAAAAGAGCCATGACTATTTGCACGTGCACTGAAGCTCTACGGAAGGGGATGTCAGTCAAATGCCCGGTGGGAAAGACACTCAAAGAGAAAGTCAATGGAGCCTGAGCAATCAGTGTAAATCAAGACTTTAACCTTTCTGAGCCTCCCTCAGACTCTTGATCTGTAAAAGAAGATGCTTAAGCACTTTACTGCATTTCTGAAGAGTCAAGCGCGCCAGCTGTATCGACGCAAAAAGATGTTTATTGCTAAAAGTACCAACTGAAGAGTCTCAATCTCATTATCTCTGGACTGTTTCCCCTTTAAAACCCATTGGGCAGAACAGATGCCACTACAAGTCTGTGTGATGTAGAAACACAGATACACTTTCAACCTGTACCTCTTTAGTGGATAGACCCTTGGCTTGCTGCAATATCTAAATCCGAACCAATCTGACACCAGAAACTAAGTCGGAACTATAGCAGCCAGTACCCTAGGTTCTGGTGCATGAAACAGCAGTTTCTGTTTATTGTCCAGCAGAGAGAAATCTGGCTGCCTAGCAGATGAATCAGATGGGAGCCGCCCCTTTCCCAGGAAACGAAACAGTCAAGGAAAATCATCCTCTATCCCCTGCTTGCTGGCAGTAACAGCATTAGGCTATGACATACAGCCAGGTCATTTAATGTAACAGGAAAAATTCCACCAATGACATTTCCCTTGACTGAATGGTAGACAGGCTGTTAAATAAGCTCTGGAGGAGCAGACAGGTCTCTCTGACAGTAGTTCTCTCCTCCCAAATCACACATCTTCAAAGGAGGAGTTGTGGCCAAGCTCCTTCTACAGCAAGGAGCAGCCAACTCCAGCCCAGCAACACTGAATAATCCTATTCTGTAATCCAAGCACCCTTAGATAATCTCTCCTCCTGCTTTTAGACCTTGAGCATTCAATCTGGCTCAATACAGACTAAAACTACAGCATTTTGCATCCTGAATATTCTATTGTCAACCTATTTAACAGGAGGGAGGGAAGGAAGAAATACTGGATGGTTTCTGTACCTCCCCAACCAAGCAGAGGCTCCAAGA
This sequence comes from Todiramphus chloris collaris, assembly GCA_025345505.1. Taxonomy (NCBI): domain Eukaryota; kingdom Metazoa; phylum Chordata; class Aves; order Coraciiformes; family Alcedinidae; genus Todiramphus; species Todiramphus chloris. The sequence continues at coordinate 17,243,611 of JANVCC010000033.1, read as the reverse complement.
GATAGTGTGAGCCATTACTACAGGAGGTAGTCAGCATCTGCAGGAAGGCTGCCTGGATGATACGAGTTATTTTAACACCTCCACTTTCTGTGACTGACGCAAATAACACCATATGTGTAAAGAGGAAATAAAATAAATAAATAATCAACCCTTCTTCTTTCCTCATAAACTCAAATAGCTGAAGTGACAAGGTAAAAATAGAGAATATTAAGAGCCTGTATTTCAGCAAACATTCAGATGTTTTAAATATACTCCAATAGTTCCACACCTAGTCTAAACTAGGAGCACATAGTAAAGAATAAAGTCCTTGCACCCCTCACTTCTTCATGCATGTTTCTGATCTGTGGGGAACACCACAGAAGCTCCTCCAAGTTCACATAAGCTAGTTCAGCAAACCAAGGAGAATCACCTTCTCAGTCTCAGGAACGCACCAAATGAGTTTAATTAAAAGCTAAGAGATATATTTTTTTAAACAAACAGTTTTTTGAGGAATGCACAGTGATGAGTTCTTTTAGGTCAATACTTACACAGTAAAAATACCTTTCTCCTTGCTGGACCTGGTGTCTGTCTGGAGGACAGATAGCTGACCTGCTCTCTAAATGCTCTCAAAGACATTCCCACACAGTTGTTCTTCACACATGGCTTTGGTAACACTGGAGGTACTAAACTGGCAGGATAATTGCAAATAGTTGTTCTAGAAGCACAGCCTATAGGGAGCCTGAGAGGCCCTACCAAACAGTGGGGATTTTCCACCCGCCCCTCTCAAGAGAAAAGGTATTACCCTTAGACCATCAGGGTTTTCAGTCTATTTTAGCCATTTCAACCTCCCCCACAAGTAACTCCAAAAAGCACAGTTGTGCTTACAGTGCAGAGCCATTCTGAAGAACCAATTCTGTAGAATCAATTCTGTCGAACCAGTTCTGTCCCAGTCCCATACCACCATATGGAATTGTTCAAGAAGCAAGTCTATGTCAAACAGGGCAGACTTCCCTAGGAACTTATTGTTGCTTGTAGCTGTTAGGGGCTTTCTTGAGGTGATGTATTGCTGCTGCCCCAGAAACATTGCTCCCCACCTTTCTGATCAAAGAGATGGTTTCCAGCATGCCCTGCAGAGCAGGTTACCCAGCTCAGGCACAGGACATATATACCCCAGGGCCCTCACACCTTAGACTGCCAAGTTTGCCCTGCCTGCCTTACAGAATTACTAGCAACAAATATTACCCAGCACCACTTGCCAAAACAACAGGGGTAAAGACCTAGTCATCCATTTGTAACTTTTCATCATCTAGATGATATCCAGACTTGCTGTGAGAGTATGAACTAGATAAGTACCCCTTCTTAACACAAAATTGAGATGTGCAGCAGCACCAGCAGATATCCTACATTCAGGCTCCTATTTGGGGGGGGAAATGAGTACAACCAGCTTCTTTCACCCTTGCAAAAACCTGCTCCTACAAAAGTAGATGCTGCTGCTTGTGCTTGCATTCGAGTGTTAATAACTTGTGGCACAAAGGCCATATGCCCAGTCAGATAGTATTGCCTGTTACAACTTGTGCCACGTGCCTCCGGACAGGCACCTAAGTGTTTCAGCACGGAGGCACTCACATTGCTGTTACCTACCTGCTTAAAGAACTCGGTAGCAAAAAAAAAACCAAGTAGATACTACAGACACCAGGTGCATATTCCCAGATGAAAACACAATCTTTGGGGTTTTTTTTTTTTGTGAATAGAGAATGATTAAAGTGCCTACAGTGTATTTTTTCTGCTAGAAGAGCAAAGCACACATGCTACTGGTCTGAGCACACAACTCGAATCCAGACACTGGTTACAGATGTTGGCATTGAAAACATGAGAACCTCACTTTGCCCTGATAAAAGTTGAAAATTTAACTCTCCAGAGGCAGAGTTAAGACTGAAGAAGAAGCAGCAGTCACCTCACAGAGCCCCATGGGTCATCACCACCGACTACTAAGGAGTGTTTAAACACTATTCAGTATTAGGGCTGAGGTGGGAGAGGCTGAAGTCCAGCTCCCAGCACTCAGCAAGAACCCTGACGTTTATTCCTGGTCAGCCTGAAGAGGCAGCTTATCATGATGGGCAGTCATGCTGTTAAACAGTAACAGGTTTAATGATTAACATTTGCACGTACAGGAATCATTTAGAAACTTTTTTTAACCTGAGTCCCTGCGCCCACTCCCCATGGCTTCTTCCCCAATGTGAACAGGCAGAAAGAAATGCACAACAAAATCTGAGGTGGCACTTGGGGTAACTGGGGGTGAAGGAGTAATGTCCCAACATCCCTTCCAGCCATGAGCCAAATTTATTCCCCTCAAGTTGTCCCAGCCCCTCAGGTTATGCTAAGTGCCAAAGTGGTTTTAGGTGGTCAACCCATAACTGACCACAGGAATTACATGGTGTGAGAAGGTGGTCCAAATAAATTACTAAGGTGAAGTTTCAAACTCTAATTAGAATGAGGTATGGCCAGTTACAACAGCAGCTACCACAGGATAAACTGAGTTTTAATAATCTCTGGGTAGTAACTGGAATCCAGTACCAAGTTCTTTGAATTCATGTTGGTACATACTTAATATCCCAGTTGTCTTGGCTTTATTGGTATCTTAATCAGTTAATAACCAGAGGTTAGCAGATCTGAATAAAAACCATACCTTTTCTTTGTTTCCCTTTTCTTCCTTTCAGCAGAAATTGAGGCTCTACATCAAGGAAATGGGGGGAAGAACACTTTCTATCCCCAATCCTTTATCTTACCCTCATCTATGGAGGCCATAAATCCTCAAGAACAGACTATCTCTTTTCTGTTCACATCTTGTCTTGCATTGAAGAGCCCCCAATCTGGATACCAAAATGGCCCTCCCTACAAGGAGGAATCTGTAGACAATCAGGAGGGACCCAGAAGCACCAGCTGTATGTGAGGTCTGGGCTTCAAGCAACACATAAGGGAGATCTAAGATTGTATAACTGTGATGTGCAAATTGCTTGGAAAAGGATGACAAGGCAGCTAGTAACTCCAGGCAGGCTTGTGGCAGCCCTTAACAGTTTATTATTCAACAAATCTCCCTGTCAGCCTCTCCCATCCCAGAAAAGCCCCCCAAAAAAGTACCTCACATACAGAAGGAGTTTGCTACAGAGATACACATCCGGCTGTGAGCTGGGCTATGCACTCCCCTGGCATACAGAGCTGCAGCCAGGCAGGGGAAAGGCTGGCAGCAGCTGGAGTGGCTGGGTTTTCATAAAATCACAGAATGCCTTGGGTTGGAAGGGACCTTTCAAGGTCATCTACTCCAACCCCCCTGCAGTGAGCAGGGACATCTTCAACTAGATCAGGTTGCTCAGAGCTCCATCCAACCTGACCTGGAATGTTGTCAGGGATGGAACATCTACCACCTCTCTGGGCAACTTGTGCTAGTGTTTCACCACCCTCACTGTAAAAACTTTCTTCCTTATGTCTAATCTAAATCTCCCCTCTTTTAGTTTAAAGCCATTATCCCTGTCACAACAGGCCCTGCTAAAAAGTCTGTCCCCATCTGTCCTATAGGCCCCCTTTAAATACTGCAATAAGGTCTCTCCAGAGCCTTCTCTTCCCCAGGCTGAACAGCCCCAACTCTCTCAGCCCGTCCTCATAGCAGAGGGGTTCCAGCCCCTGATTATTTTTGTGGCCCTCCTCTGGACTTGCTCCAACCGGTCCATGTCCTTCTTCTGCTGGGGCTCCAGAGTTTGACGCAGTACTCCAGGTGGGGGTCTCACCAGAGCAGAGTAGAGGTGGTCAATCACCTCCCTCGACCTGCTAGCAATGCTGCTTTTGATGCAGCATTTTGATTTATGGTTGGCCTTCTGGGCTACAAGCACACATTGCCAGCTTGTGTCCCGCTTTGCATCCACCAGTATTGATTACAGCTTCTCTCCACATCCCTCCTTTTGCGCATGAACCCTCATCACACTGCCAATGCTCACCCAGCTCTTGCCAAGCACACCCAGGTGATAGCTAGAGTCAACTCAATGGTGACCCAGTGCAGATCGGACCTCTGCATTGCAGGGGTGCTGAGCACACTCTGGGCTAAGCAGCATCTGGCTCTCAAAGGGCTCCCGAGTGACAGTCAATAACCAAAATGCATCTAAATTTACCCCTATCAGATATGGGACAATGATGTGGGAATTTACCTGAGGAAGAAAAATATTGAACCAGTAACTTAGAAGAAATTCTCATCTCAACAGAAATATTTTCCATTCAAATGTAACTCACCTACTCAAGACTGGAAAAATATGATTTGTCTTTAATGAGTCAAAATAACCTGGCAACATGCTTCATGACTATCCTTGCCACAGAGAAATGGCGAGAACCACAGTTAAAGCTTCAGAAAGACCAACAAGTTAAATACAGCAGTGGGAGGTGTATTTCTAGTGGAATTATAAAAGCATTAACAGAAAGCTACACAAGAAAATTGATGATGCAATGTAGATCCTCAAAATTTACTTAATCTTAATGAATCCTTCACAAGACTCAGTTTAGCCAATTCATGGACATTTAATAAATGCCATGCATGGCATTATTTCTTAACTTCTCAGATTCACTGCTGTGTAAACTGGGGATTTCAAACACCCACCCTGCATTTCTGATCTCTAACACTACTAAGGAATCTTCTATGGTGAACAGCACCACCCACTTAGACCCCTTCTCCCCCAAAAAAGCCAAGATAATTGATTTAAAGTTCAGATGTTACCATTCTGAATTCTGCTGAAGCCCAGTGGAAGGAACTGACTGCATCTGCATACTGGGCTTTCTGAACGTGCAACCCACCAGCAACAATAAGTTCCTTTTGTGCACTCGTGAACTTGGGAACTTCAGTAGCACCTTACAAGACTCCTAAGGTACAGGAAGCACAGATGAATAAGAAGGGGATCCCTCCATACACCCAATTCCCATGAGCATTCTTGCCCTCTGCAATTGTTGGTCCTGCCCAACTGCCTGTCAGGAGTCCCTGCTCCTGCATACCAGGTTATCTGGGGACATGGACTAAAGCCAGTGTGTTCAGGAGCTGCCACAGCTCAGGAAGTCACAGAGCATCCCTTGCAGACCCTGCAATTATGCAAGTACAATAGGTTAGGGAGAGTTTTATCACCCATGTGCTTATAGTGGTGCTAATACAAGTTTATCCACTCCTGAACCTTCTTCATGATGTCTCTCAGGAGATACTGGGGAAAGGCAGAAGAAAGATACAGAGCATTCCAATCCCCTTTAAGCTCAATGCGACAATTATAATCCTCTAACTCAAAAGAAAGAGGAAAAAAATGAGATGGGCTGTGACAGGTTGGGAGGACTAAATCCCCATTAACTAGGGCACCAAGATTTAAAGGGCTCAGCTTTGCACACATCATATGCCTCTAACAAGGTCCCCACAGTACACTGGTCCCTGCTGACTCCCCAGTAAGCAAGCACAAGCAAGAGTTGGTGAGACCCACAGCCCCAAGGATGCCCATAGTGGGCAAGGGGACACTACTGCCATGGCATTGCCATGCAAGGATGAACACGTCCAAAACCAGGTGGTGGAAGCACTCAGGTGCTCTCCTTGATTCACAGGTACAGGGGGCAGCAAAGGTCGAATGGTACCAATCGCAGGGCAGAGCTGCACAATTAACAGCTGAACAGCAGAGGAAAGAACGTAGCAAATAACCTATCTTTCATATTAGCCCTGGCCAAGCACAATCAATTCTTATCACTCCACCACATTTCCCTTCAACTCCATCACATTTTTCCTGGAGCTGAGGCTTTGGGCCCAAAAAAATTACTGAGTAAATAATTTACAATTAATAATTCTTTTGAGTAATGCTATAAACTAGGTGCAAGCAGATCAGCAGATTTTTCCTATTACTCAGTGTGACTCACTCTGTACCCTGTGCTGTTAAGGACAGTGGTGACTTCTACTGTAAACGACCTTCTCGTGGCTTGTCTAATGTGTAGCATGAGATTTGTGTCTGTTCAAGAACCGGATCCGAGCCGGATCCGAGCCAGCAGTCTGTCTGCTGACTTAAAACCCTTCCATTCTTGGCCAAAGGGAGCTTTTGATCGCTGCTTGGGCAGCCTCTCTGAGGCTAGACCTCACTTGACCTCATCTCATCATTGCCTGACCCGAGAGATCCACAGCTAGTCCTGGAGGAACACCGATTTGCCAGCCCTTCACAAGATTTCTTTGTGAGGGCCCAGCCAGTGTGGTCCAGCTTTCCCAGCACAGACTGGCAATGCCCTACAGCTAGGTGGGCACAGCAAAGCAATCTGGCATTCCAGGGCACAGCACAATGAGACTCAGATCACCCAAATGCAGAGAAGTTGCAAACAGATGCCAGGTTTGCTCAGGTTTGCTCAGGTTTGCTCCAACAGATTTTTTTTGAAAGGGTTACCTCATTGCAGAGCATCCACCATTCTGCTGCCAACCCAAGCTCAGTATAAACACCACACTGCGCTCCAAGTAGTGAGAGAAACGTGACTGTGCTCACCCCAGCCTGCATCTGGTATTGCCAGGGGAGCCAGCTCTGCTGCTCCCCAACAAAAAAACCAAGAGCCTCAGCATTACAGAACCAAGCATAGCATCAGTGGGGATGTGCCAATTCGGTGTCCCTCTGCCAAGGACAGGGTTATGTCACTGCCCCATGCAACACACCCAAAAATCACTTTGAGAGGCCATGCTCTATCTTTAGGGGTAAACCAGGTACTTCAGCCAAACTGAGACATCTCAGAAGGTTAGAAACACATACAGACTACTTCATCAGCAGCCTGGTGTAATTGGTAATTCCTACCACACAGCTAGATCTGAAAAAAATCTCCCAGAAAGTTACAAAGCAAAAAAAAAAAAACCAAACAAACCACCAAACAAAAACCAAATAACAAACACCACCAAAAACCCCCAACAAAACCAAACACAAACCAAAAATCAGATGCAGATTATAGCACTTGGGAAATCCAGTGTGATCACATCACTGAGCACCAGAAGCCTGCAGTGAGCACGTGCATCATTCACACTCCCCAAGTCTGATACACTACTACTAATTTTTACAATTTAAACCTACTTGAGAGCACAGAATTTTGTAAACTTCATTATGTGGATGTGATCCCTCCCATTTGCAGTGCCACTGTATTCCAGTTTCCACACTCAGACTAACTCACCAGTTACCCCAGGAGCTGCACTGCTTTTTGCAGTTGTTGCACACTCTTCCTCATTAATTATGCTTTTTACTGTATATTCCATGCCAACGGGCACAAAGACACTGCACGGCATTACTGGGCATGACATTCTCTGTCACCAAATACTTCGGTCAGGGCACTCAGCATGCAAGCAGACGGAAAGCACCAGTGTCTTCCAATTTTTTCCACGACAGAAGACTTTTTTCAGAGAATCTCTGAAGATACCTTCATTGTGTAGGGGCACTCTTCCAGCCAATCAATGGCTGTTAGAGGATTCAGCTTAAAAGAAAAAGGCAAGAAAAATATTCCTGACCACATTTCAACTTACAAGGTGAAAAATTTGGAAAACAGGAAAGTTAAAACACGATATTAAAGTAGATCATTTTCTGCAGCTTTAGCCAACTGACATCAGCTCCCATTCTATAACAGAGTCAGAAGTTGGAGCACTACCCCTGCCTGACTATGGCAGCCTTAAAGCCTGAACTGCAAAGACAACCCTACAGCTCCATCACGGCAGGATGGCCAAGCATCACTCAACTTACCAAAACAGCTTCCCTAGGAGCAGCCCCATGGGGAGCTTCATTCACCTCCCAGGGTAGCTCTGGGCTTAACACCAACAGCGCTGCAGGACCCGCACTGACACCACAGAAGGAGCTGAGGCAGGTCTCTGCAGGCATGATGCCCCTGATGTAACTGAAAGAAAGCAGCTCCAAAGGGAGCATGCAGCTGGCTATCAAAAGCCCAGGCTCTGCAAAAACTGAGAAATTATCCATATGCTCAAAACACATCACAACATGGGTAATTTCTCTACAAAGATGTGGCCCAAGAGACCACTTCTTTTTTACCTTTTTTTTTTTTTGTCTGTTGTGCTTTTATGTATTCCTATATATCTCACTGTCTCCACATCCACAAGCACAATTGGGACCTGGAAATCTGATGAGGACAGTCCGCCTCCTGTCCTTTATCACTTTTATTAATTGCAAGAATATGTGCTTATAAAAACACAGTGAAAGATAGTGGCAGGTAGGACACAGCCTTTCCCCATCAATCCTGCCATTCAGTGCACAGAGCAGCCTGTGCTGCACCTTTAACATCTGCCTCTTGCAGAAGATTGTCCCTGACATGCTCCACTTTTGCTATTCTCACCCTTGGTTCAAAGGTGTACAAAGGGTGAACTCAACCAAATGTTTTGCTAAGGTTCTCTCACCTCCAGCCTGTTACAAAACTTGCAAGCTAAGCTTCACAAAAGCCCTGTGAAGCAGATAAAAACCTCCATTTTAGACTTTGGGGAAACTGAGGCACGGTAGCTTGGAAGAAGACAGAGTTTGCAGCTCAGTCAGTAAGCCAGCTTAGCTCCCACCCAGCGCATGGGTCTCACTTCGGTTATGTCATTACCTTAATGCAGTAGTGTGGGGCGCGCTTTGTATCACAGCCTCTACGCTTGGTGCTGTACAGACAGAACTGCACTGACAACGGGCATGACAAGCCCCAAAGAGCCTGCAACCCCACTACAGGAGCTGGCAGGTAGGACTGGACGAGCACAAGGGAGCTGCATATACCACCAAAACAGTAAAGCAATAACAAGCTCCTAGGACTGAGACGACATGGGACAGAAACAACCAGCTGGCATCCTGAGGAGAGCCAAGGAAGAGCAAGAGCTCCCAATGGCACCCCACCTCACTCTGCCCCAGGGCCTTCCCTGCAGAAGGGAGATGATGCACGGCACAGGAGAGCCAGGGATCCTGACTGACCCGTGTGCTTCATCCCCAGCACACTCGCCTCTGTTGATTTCACTGCCTTTGTGATACACTGCATGTTCTTCTAACAGGAATAATTAAGTCATTTTTCAGCGCTACAACACAGGCAGCCCCAGTTTGGTGCCACTGAAACCAAAGCAGATCATCTCCCCTTGTGTTTCAAGTGACTCCCAACCTGCCTGCCTCAGAATGAAGCACCTGGGCAAAGTTGTAGCACAGCAAACATCAACCTGGTCCCCTGGCAGGCAGAGGCTCCCCATACACCTGACAGTGGGTGTCTGTTCCCAGCAAACACTACATTTTTAGCTTTTAAATCTTAGGGCAGTTTTGTATACACAAAAAAAACCAAAATCCAACTGGGGAAGCAGCTGCATACCAAAAGAATGCTTCAGTTTGCAAATACTTGCAGCTGCTTCACCCATTTATTTAATGGAAAGGCTCTGGTAAAAAAAACCAAACCAAACCAAACCATCTTCAGGAGTACCGCACTTTCACCACCCAACACCTCTACACACCATCCCAGGCTGACCATATTGCCATGCTCCCTGAGACACAGCAACCTCACTGCAGCTACCTTTGATTAACTATAAAGGCTGGTGCTGCCAACTGGATTTTATTAATATTATTATTGTGAACCATTTCTTTTATTTTTTAATGCACCGCATGGGCCACTGGGACAAATTAAACAAAATCGTTTTCTGCCATTTAGGCAAACAGCATTCATTCCCACATTTTTAAAACATAAACACCATAAATAAAATATTAAGCTGTCAAACTGTCACTGAATCTTCCTCCCGCAGTAATACCCCTAGAGAAATAGTTACCAAGTCATCCTTTCCCAGGGAGCTGGCACAGGCCTCATCTGCCGTAAGACAGGTCCCACAGAGATAGAAAAAAAAGAGCATTGCAGGAGTCTGGCTACAGCAGGAATGGCTACCACAAAACCCCAGCTGTTCAAGGCCTTTGCCCCCAGTCTAAACTAAACTGGGAAGAGCAGAGGCCATGTAAGTGCAGGAAAGAGGCAGACTAGATTTTGGCAGAGGAACAAGCCAGGCTGAATGACGCAGACAAGCTAGCACTTGGAGGGGGCACCTTTCCCCTGCAGAAGCATCAGTACTATGACATGCAGCTTCTTTTTCACCTCGTTTCAGGTACCCCAGCTATTCGCAGAGCCACAGGGAGCAGAGCTGCTCTGCAGGCTGGCAAGATGAAGGGCCCCAATCTCCTTTACTCTTCCTTTAGCTTGAAGGGAAGAAGATGTTCTAAGAAAACAAGAGCATTTCCTGAGCTGTTGAACACGACAATTTCCCCACCTTGCTCACCATGCATCCCCAAACTCAAGTTCCTGCTGCCTGCAGCCAAGTTGGTGAGGCTCACAGGCAGCACAGCAACCTTGGGGAGACCATACAGGCCTTGGAGAGAACATGCAGCCTCCTCTGCTGTCTTCAGAACCTTGCAAACTGACACAGCCACCTAGTGTAAGAGCAGAAAGAAATCTATATAGCCACATTCCTGATCTTTGCCCCAAAAGGCAGGACACTCAAGCGTGAGCAACCTAGTAAAAGTCAACCAGGAAGGAGGCTGCTGAAATGAGCTGTGGCATCTTATTAAATTCTAGGTCTTCTCTCTTCAAAGCACAGCAAGCATGTGAAATCAAACCTGTACTTCACAAGCCAAATAATATGCCAATGCAAGGAATTAGTGCTCTTCCCACTCTTGTTGTTTGTTTGGGGTTTTTGTTCTTGTTTGTTATTATTATTTAGGATCCACCTCAGTTCCCAGAGTTACATCCCTGAGACTACAAGACCTGCCTCCAGGCAGGCACACATGCCCTGGAGCCCTGTAGGGATACAAATCCCTGAAAAATGGTATCACTTATCGATCCACAAAAGCTACAGCTTATCCCAGTTGCAAGGAAAACAGCATCCCCTGAAAGCTGCTCAGAGGGAACGTGATAAAGGGAATAAAATAATTCATGAACTAACAGTGGACATCAGCCAGCACCTCCTCCACAGGATTCAGATACCCACAGACAAAGGCAGCAGGAAACAAATGCAGCAGAGCACACAGTTAGGTTAACTTAGTTAAGTCTACCAGGGTCTGAACAGCACATGTCAGGGTATTCTTACATGGCTGCAAATACACGCATGGCTAAACTCAGCAGCTGGGCAACTCAGGGAAGTAGGTAAACCCAGCCACTACCTATTTTCTGGCTAAACAAGAGGGAGGAATCAACCCATCGACATCTTTACTTGCCAACTTGCTCAATGACTACAGACACCTCCCATTCTCATCTGCACGTCCCAGAGGAGTCTCCCACTCCCGCTCACTATCTCGCCACGGGCACATGACCCTCAGTTCAGCGATGTTTGCAGAGCATTTAGAAACCCTTTGCTAACAAGAGAAAAGGATGCCTTGATCTCATCTCCCCGGTGCTCATTTTACAGGGCTGAGCTGCCGAAAGAGCTGAGCTCAGGCAACCTGAGCCAGTGTTATAACAGAGGGTCTCACAGCTGCCAAACAGGATCAGGGGAGGGGGGGGGACATCACAGGGGAGCTACACAGGTCACAAAAGTTGTCAGGACAAACAGACAACATACCTACTCCAAAGAGTACTTGGGCACCAGCCTAACATGATTCCGAGCATTTAACTCTGTGTCCATCTTCAGGAGTGTTGCTGCTTTCCCATCACCCCAGAAAAATCAGCAAGCTGAAGAAGCCCACAGGTAACCTTACATCCAGCTTTTGACTGGGGATTGGGAGCAAATACTTCCATCCTCAGCTCACAGTCAGCCAAGAGGATGTTTCCCCTTTCAAAACTACCTACCCAGCCATCCCTCTAACAAGCCTTGCCCATGCAACAGCGATGGCCTTGCTCATCTCAGTGGGACACAGGTACACTGGGCAAGCTTACCATGCTACAATCTTCATAGGTGGAAGCACTGTGTGAGCAACACATGGTGAATGATTAGCTACATGTATGTGTGGAAATTACGTCAAATCCCGTTCAAAAGTTCACTGCACAGCTTCTGCCCCAGGAAATTCCCAAGGAGCAGAAGGCACCTTCCTGCCTGGGGGGGACCAAGAAGAGCCCAGAAGCAGCAGCCCATCCTTCAGAAATACCCAATACACAAACCAACTGCTAGAGGTTCCAGGGCTCCTTCTAATTGATATGAAATTATGCTGTGCTACAGAGAAAAAAAAAAGCATTCCTAGCACAGTGGTACTTGTCTTTCTACCTGCCATGGCGGGTGGAAAGGGAAGCACATAGGGGCTCAGCATACCAACAAGTCAGCCCTGCTCTTTACCAATTTCTGGGGTTTTTTTTTTTATTTCAGGCATCTGTAGGACCTTTTTGGGAAGAGGCTATTGAAGAGACCCCATGTGTCAGGATTTCTGGATACAAGGCAGGGATCTGGAGGATCACTATTAATGTATGAGCTGTTTCTGGGACACTGACCTCTGACAGCCCCCCCACCCCAACTTTAATATTCAGAGATTTCCCTTGCTGATTCTAGGAGTTGGACATCCAGATTTTAAATTTAAAGTTGGGCTAATAAACATGAAGTCAACAAATAAAATAAATAAATAAATAAAACAAACCAGTTCCAAGCTGAGACTTGCCATCAACCGTAGTTTTACTCAAGGTGATTTTTATTCTTTGCATTGGGAGAGCATAAAGAAGAAAACCACAAGCCCAGAAAGCACTTCAACTTTTAAACCCCATGTAATTCACCTTTATTTGCCCAGGATGTGAAGTGTCAGGGCAATAGCAGAACTCATGGACTCATTCATTCAACAGACAAAATTTTTACTTTTTCACAGGCAGGAAAGCGTTCAACTTTGAAAAATTCAAAAAATATTTTTCAAAGACCCGTAAGTCACCTGAGTCATCTTTCTTTGCAGAGGAGCCCAAACCTGAATACCATCACTCATACAGAGCAGAGGAAACCAAAAGCTAGATCAAAATGGGCAGCTTGTCACAGTGGCTCTTGCAGAAGGCCAAGGGACATGAGAAGCAGGCAGAGCACAGGCATGCTTCCTCTTACACAAGACTGCCATTATATATTAAGTCATCATTTCTCCATCGGGGCGGTTGAAGTGGCACATTTTCCATGCTGTCCAGAAGAGGGTGATGGGCAGCAGCACAGCCCACACACCCTGCACCCAGTAGCCAGAGACAGATGCATGCAGAGACAGCATGACCACCAGGATTACGTGACCAGCCACACAGGCTCCCCTGGTCAGCTCAGCCCAACTGCTCAGACCCCAGCTAGATGCCACCCCCCACAGCGGTGTGCTGCCCCCAGAACCCCAATGGCCTTCCCACCTCATGTACAGTCGTTTCCCTGCTTCTGCCCCAACAGTGCAGGCTGATGCCCTATCTGGGAGAGCTTGTTCTTCACCTTCCACCAGAGTAAAGACCATCAGGCTCTCCGAGAGCCATGCCACCACATAGTTACAGCAGCACACATACTGCTTCTTATCAGCTTGCCTCTCATGGCAACCCACCAAACCCTTGGGAAATCACTCCATATGCACAAGGGGAATCCTAAACACCACAAATCCCTTCCGTTTCCTTTCTTTATGCAAACAGATTGTGGGAGGTCCAGATGTGGTATTTCCACCACGCCTCACTGTCAGGTGTATCAGGAGAGGGTCCTCCTTCCTCCCTGCCTCTGCCTGACATGGGACCAGGACTTATCTGGAGGAAGCTGGCGCATCCTGAGACCCCAGTTACAGAGGGACAGGAGAGGCAAAGGTTGATTATTTTTTTCCCCCCACTAAGGGATTTCAGGTGTGGAGCATAACCGGGATGCTTTACATCGTTCAGCAAGCAGGACCAGATTAGGAGCGGCTGTTGCACAGCATTATGGCTTGTAACAAGCGGCTTTGTGGTTAGCTGTGAGCACATCCCGCCTCTCCCCGAACAGCAGCGATATAACAACATGTGGCACTGCCACAGCATTCTCCGCCCGTGGATTTTAAGGCTCTTGGCAAGCAATACGGATTCGTGTAACCTCACAAGCCCTCTGAGAGGGAGTAAAGTAAATGCAATTAAAAAAAAAAAAAAGTGGAGGGGATAAGCAGGGGAATGGAGAAATAAAACTGCCAAGCAGCATGTTAAAGCACACACAAGAAATCAGGGGCTCAAGGGCAGCTTCCCTAGCCACTAAGGTGGAATCCAACAGGCAGCAGCGCTCCAAACCCTCCGTTTGTTCAACTCAGCCCTAGCCAGCCTAAGAGCATTCCCCAACACACCCAAAGGGCTACAGCTATAACAGCACTCGCACAGAGCTCCTGGCCTGGGAGGCAGCATACTCATTTCCACAGTCTGCTCCATAGAGGGTCTCTCAGTAGAGCAACCCGAGCTGCTGGCAGCCCCTGGCCCTACTGCGCAGCAAACAACAGCCTCGCTCTGTCAGAGAGCCTCAGTTCGGGCTTTTGAGTTTCAGCAGCGGCAAGTAGTGACCAAGGGTCTCAGCTGAAGGGTTTCCACCCCGAAGGCTGGGGCTGCTCTGACAGCATTTTCCAAACATTCACAAGGTTTCCCAAACACCCCCATACACACTTACCACCCCCACTTTACAGGTGGGGACAAGAAAGTCATAGGCCTAAAATCCCAGTGCCAGTTACGGAGGGGAGAGGAGAGCCCCAGCATCTGGCCCCTGCTCTGAGTCTGACCAGGCTGCTGCTTTTGTTCGCTTCCATGCGTGCGTAACTGGCTGATAAATGGATTTGCAGACGAAGAGTGACACACAGTGCAGTTCTTGAACTGCTTCGGCTGGATCACTCCTGGGAATGGCACTGCTGGGAGACTTTTGCTCCAGGGACTGGCTTATTTTTTTTATGAAGCTATTGCCTAGAGTTGAGAGACCTTTATTGATGGTATTATACAGGCTGACGGAGGACAAATATCCTCCATGGGCAGAACAGAAACGTCCCCATCATTGAGTCAGAAGCTCAATTTTATCACCTTACAGAGCCCAGATACCCAGGAAAGGCAGAGCATGGAGCTTTCAAAGCAAATCTTCAGATCAGGGCACCCACTTCCTCGAATTAGGAAGGAGCTCCACGGACTCCCCCCCCCATCTTCCACCCTGCCCAAACCTTCGCCCGAGCCCGACTCGGACTGCTGTCTCTGGCTTAAAACAGACAAAACTCATGAGCTGTGCACAGATCCCCCCCATTTGGCAGCAAAGCAGACGGAGCCGAGACAAGTGCCACTTGCATCCCTCGGCCCGATACCCAGAGCCCGGCTGGTCGGAGGAAGGGCTTGTGAGAGGTCACGGCTCTTGTCTGGTCCTGATGGGAAAAACTGCGATCACATATATATATACATACATGTACGTGTATGTGTGTGTGTATATATATATGTGTGTGTGTGTGTGTGTGTGTATATCTATCTATCTATATGTATGCGCCTCTTGAAGGCGAGCCGAAGCCCTTCCAGCTGCTCACCCACCCTTTTCCCCAGGAAGGGGCAGCCGCTCTCAGCCGGAGCGGCAGAGCCCGGGCAAGCCGGTGGAGACAACCAACTCGCAAACACTTTACCCAGGGCATTACTCTATTCCCCCGAGGTTTGCCCACCCTGCTCCCCGATCGTAACGGCTGCCATGGTGACAAGCACGACTGCTAAAATAAATCGCAGGGAGCCCGGAGGCACGGCGGAGCCGTCCCCGCTCCCCGCTCCCGGCTCGGGCAGGGCGGGATGCTCGGCGGCCGCGGCTCACTCACGCTGAGGGGGACGGTCCTCTCCTCCCGCCGAAGCTCCAGCCGACCGGCCGCCCGCTGCCCGTTCCGGGCGCTGCCGCTACCGCCGCCGCCGCCGGACCTGCCGGCGCCCGCCGCCGCCGCCGCCGAGCGCGGCTTGTTGTCCTGCCATAAGTAGTAGAAAGTGCCCAGGATCCAGGCAACGGTCAGGATGGCGATGGCATTGGCCCTGATCTTCCTCATGCCGAGCGCCCCGGGGGAGCCTGGGAGCGCTGCCTCGACGGGCAGGAGCGGCTGCGGGAGGAAGGAGAGGAGGAGGAGGAGGAGGAGGAGGAGGAGGCGGCGGCGGCGGCGGTGGCTCCCCCCGCACCGCTCCGGCCCCGCACCGCCCAGCCGCCGCCGCCGGGTCCTAACGCCTCGCCCCCCCCCCCGCCCCGCTCCGCCGCAGGAGGCGGAGGGCTCCGCGCCGCCTCCTCCCCCTCCTCCCCCGGGCAGGCCGCCGGGGGCAGCGGCGGCCGGGGCTGTGCGCCGGGGATGCGCTCGGCGCTCCAACTGAAACGGGGATGGGGGGCAGCCCCGGGAAAGCGGGTGCTCCAGTGTGGCCGCAGGGCCCCCGTGGCGGGGAGCGGGTGACCACGAGGCAGCTGCCGGGACGCGGGTGACACAGCAGCCTGCCCTCCGGCACCGCTCGCCTAGGTCCCTGCCCCTGGTGGCCCCAGCGCCACGCGGTACTCTTTACCATAAGGCATGTGTCCAGCGAGTCCCCTGTGGCACCCCATCGCACACAGGGTCTAGGCACCCGCTCCATGGAGACGGGCACATCCCCAGAAGCGTCCTGCACTGAAGCTGTGGTGGATCACAGAAGTGAGGGTCTGGGGCTGGCCATGCAGCTGCCCAAGCACCCGCTCCCAGGACTGCCACACACACCTGCCCAGCAGCCCTTCTGCCGTCTGGGAGAGCGCTGCAGCCAGGAGGCCTTTTGGGGCCTGTGGGAGGGGAAGCGCTGCAGTGGAGGGGCAAGGATGGCAAGATTCCACACTACCGGACATTGCCAAAGCTGTAGTGGTAAAAAGCCTGGTGAGCAGCTCGGTCAGCAGACCGTCCAGCTTGTGAAACCAAGCTTCATTTAGGCATGGTGCAGCTGCTGTGCAACTAGGGCTTCAGGCTCTGTGACAGCAGGAGGAGGTACTCAGAAAATTCTACCAGTGAAGACAGGTGCCTAGAGAATGTGGGTGCCCCCAAGGCACCTGATGAGGGGATTAAAGGATTTGAATTAGAGTACGCAAAATGGCAGTAGAGCTTGTAAATCTTTTTTTGGTTTGTTTTTGGGTTTTTTGCCCTATCTTCCTCCTGGCCATAGGTAATTACAACCTACCCTGCTAAATTGTCTTTTCAGGTTTACCTACACGCTGCTTGTTTCCTGAAGCACAGCACAAAATCCATCCATCAGACTTTTACTGTGCCTAGCACTGGGGACAGAAAGCTATTGCTAGGACCATCACCTCCCAGGGCTGCAGTGTGGCTCCACACCAGCCCCCCTGCAAAGCACACTGCATTCCTGATGCAGAAAGGTGTTAAAGCATCCTACATCCTCCTAGGTATCTTTTCCAATAACCCATCAACCACCTGCAGCTTCTCAGGCCAGCTGATCTTAGCCAGTGGCAAGGGGAAGTTTGAGACATTCAAAGCAAAAACAAAGTCCTCCAAGGGATCAGCAAAAACATAATTAGTCTAAGCTGCCCAGTCCACACCTGTCCCAGTAGTACAAGTAACCTGTAGAAGCCTGGCTCCCATTGTTTTCAGTCTTTGTTTAAAAAAAAAAAAAAAAAAAAAAGTGCTTTGCTCTCCTATGTGGCTTTGGATCCAGGAGCTGCCTAGCTTGCAGAGGGATATGGAGAGGCAGAGGAGCTGTATCCAAGGTTTAGAAAAAGAGAAAGACAGGGGGACAAAGATGTGTCCATGTCACTTTGACAGCAAAGCCAGCCCCCATACACTTCTCTTTCACCACTGTGCAGATCATACCAAACCTTGCTTGATCCCTTCATAGTCTTTTCTCACCATCCTGTGAGATTCACTACAGAAAAGCAGATCACTCTTAACAGTGATGGAGAAATGTGTGTGAAACAGGAGAAAACCCCCATGTCCCAAAACTTGAACTAAACAGACTGCCTTTTCCTGCCTTGCCAAGCACGCTGCTTCCCCCTTTCATCACAGCCATTCATCTTCTTCCTCCATGTCGCTCCCTGCTAGCACACCCTGTAAGTTGCCATGCTGTCACCATTACCTCCCTGCACCACATTTCACCACTTTGAATCATCTTGATAGTGATCCTCATCCCACAAGCATCTCAGTCTCAGCCTAGACTCTAGGAGCCGAGAAGTCCCCTGCAAGGTCAGCTTAGCATCTCTTCAGCTCAGAGGAAACCCAGCTTCCTGGCTTTTCAGGTTCTCCAGGGACAACGTAATTTTGAGCACTTTTCACTGTCCAGAGCACGTACCACCTTTTGGGCAGACACCTCACATTTTATCCCCTACACAGGACAAAGGCTGGAGGACCCCTATATTTTCACAGCTTTACCACTTCAATTTTGCAAGTGTGGTATAACATTTGCCATCTGCCAATCAATCCCAGCACTTTCTCCATACTGAGGTATTGGCTCACATGCTTAGAGGTGGTCCCAAACCTGCCCCTTCCTGGAGAAGCCATCCACCCCTATGCTAAGTGGGTACAAAACACTGCCAGGTGAGTGAAGGAGCAGAGTCATCTGGTCCCAACCTGTTTCAGAGCTGCAATCACTGCCCAGGGGAATGTGTCAGCAGAGAGCTCAGGCTGTGCTGGCACAACCTCCGTGCAGGGAGCTTCATGAGGCAGAGCAGCTCTGCCCACCACAGAGTTCATCAGGCAACTGCCTGCACCCCACTGACCCTCATTGCTGGAAGCACCTTATGCATGAGCCCCAAAAGCTGACCACATGCCAAGGATGCTCTCTATCATTAATGAGCTCGTGCTCCTGGAGAGGAGGCTGCTGAACTCTCAGCCACACTTTCCCACGCCTGCAGAACACTCTGCTGAGCCCTGTTTGCAAGCCTGGCCCCATCACATCCTGTTATTCCCAAAGCATTGCCAGCAGTTCAGAAAACAGCACAGAAACCCCCAAAACTCTCAGTTTAGTTGTACTACCTGGATTATGTGGCCTGCTGACAACTTACACGAGTGACAGGAACCCTCCTGTGTAGAATCACTGCTTTCCGTCATTAAATCAATTCCTTAACGGCAAGAAAAACACAACCCAGATAATTTAACCCTTTCGTTTGAAGGCCCCAAATCTGCTTCAAGGCATGGACTATAGGTGTCAGAAACAAGCAGGAAGCTCTATGGGCAAGCTTCAACAGAGCCTACAACAGAAGTCAACTCTGATGTAGGAAGGCCAAGCTGAAGTTCAAGGTGTCTGTCTCCTAGGAGAAAGTCAGTTTTACTGCCCTCTCCCTTCAGGGATCAGCATCAGAACTAGGGGGGCTCTACCTGCAGAAACAGCCAGAGCACTGGGAGCGAAGCTCTGCTCTGGCCCTCAAGCCCAGCAAAGGGCACAGCAAAAGCATTGTTACCCACCCTCAGAGGTGCGGACAGAGCAGATCACACTTGCCTGCAGGTACTCAGTTCAGCACAGATAAGCCAGACTTGTGAAGACACACTATTTACATTGCCCAAGCTTTGGGACCAATTTGAGCTGAAAAGGGTTAGGGAGTGCAGTGCCGATAGGGGCACTGGAGCTGGCTGACCTGAAGACAGGACCTTCAGCACAGCTCCAGCAGAAAGGGCATGTACATTTGCAACAGTAGGTTTCCAGGCACATCTCCACAGCGATGTTTCATCTTCAGACCCTCAATACCTCACTGCAGGATGACTAGCTCCCAGGCCCAAGATCTTGGTACCTAAGGTCCCATGTTGTGCAGCCAGAATTTGCAATGATTTCACCTCTGACTGCAGAGCTTTGCTCCAGAATCTCATCTTTCTTTTAAAAGACAATACACTTCTAATCCTGTGTTTCTACGGGGATTACTGTCAATATAAATTGTTCAAGTATAGCAATACCATAAGCCGCAATGTTGCATTCAGGCATTAGAGCAAGTCCCATCAGAGATGAGCAGAGTACCAGAAGCAGACTGGCATGGAAATCTCTACTCACCGCAGCCTGCGGTATAGACATGCGATGAATATTAGCACTTTACAGCTGATCTTTGGAAAAGCATCAACTAATTCAGTAAATGCTCTTAGAGAAGTGACCCGAGAAACACAAACTAAACAAACCAAGATTATACAAACCTCATAGCAGAATTATGGGGTCTTACCACCACACTTGTTTCCTTCCAGTTTCCTCTGTAGCTGTTCCATGTTAGAGAGGTTAAATCTTTTCTTATTTGTGACAAACTTTGTACAGTGAAATAATATAAGGGACCTCTTGACAATCCCAGTAGCTGACTCTTTGATGTGAGCATAGACTAAGTATCTGGTGAGTAATCCAGGTACAGAACAGGGAAGGAGGAATATGACCTATTACATAGAAGAAATTCATGCGCGCCTTGAGAACCTTATTTTATTTGTAATCACCAAGACCCTCATTAGCATCACCTTCAATGGAAAGAAATCTTGTAGGACCACAAATACTAACGAGTCCTCTCAAGAAGACATTTTTGTGTCTTTAGCTAACAGCCTTGGTAACAACATCTCAACATCAAAGAGAACAGATCCGGTGTCCCAAATTGCCCAGATAAAATTGAGAAGTTCTTTGTTGCAGGGGAAAAAGACAAGCATAGTCCAGATTTTTCTTCAGAAAAAAACCAAAGTGTGGCTGCTTTGTAGTCATGGTGAGACACAGTGCATGTTTTTGCAGTCATCTGACATAAAATGTAGCTGAGCTTTCAACTATGAAACATCTGGAGAACACCAAAAGGTTTTTCTTACCACTACTTTGAGAAATCAGGCCTGCTCTATTTGTGGCCTCTAGGCATGGAAGTGCCATCTAAAATATGAACATAAGGTCTGTCTAGGCTCTGGAGGCAGTTTGAATAAAGTCACCCAGAGTTTAGCTAAGAACATTTAAAGAAAATTAGCTTTAGGGTTCAGGGGCCGGAGCAGGTCATGCTCCAGGGAGAAACGAGAGTGGCATGTTATCCTGAGGTATAGTCCTCAGAGGGCTTGCTCAGGGAGAGGCATCTCTGCTTCACTGCAGCTGTCTGGGAGCTGAGCTCCACCTTGCACTGTGCACCCAGCTGGGCTCCTGCCTGCTCACTGCAAGTACTGCAGGCTGAAGATCCAGAAAGTTGTGTCTTTTGAAAAGAGACAAGGACATGAACATGGCTTAGCTCCATATAACCCTCCAGCCACAGGAGTTCCTTCTTTTAATTCTCATGACAAAGACCATCCATACACACAGCTGAAACAGCTCTGATACTTTTCTCAGCTAAGCCTCTGTCATGGCTCCTAGCTAAGATCTGGAAGGGAAGAGCAGCCTCCTGACAAGGATTTTTCCCAAGAGATGGCTCCTCAGAGAATTACACAGGCAGAGCAGCATGCCTGGGAGAAGGTAAGACATCTCAGAATAGTTTTCTCTGAACTTGCTGCCACCAAGTGGCTCCTTCCAGCTCCTCTGACCCATCTCTGTGCTGGACACTCACCCTCCCTAGTGAAGCTCCTGGTCTTTTCCCAAGCAAGTTCAATGGTCTGCTTCCAGGTCAGGAATAAGTGGGTAGGAGCGAGTGAAAGGAATTTACCTACTGAAGGGAAAGGACTCAGATCACCCCTGATTTCAATTCAGAACTGCAGGAAAAGGAGGGAAAAGGGGGGAAAAGGGAAAAATGTTTGTCCTAATAGGCAGAAAGAGCCTATTGCCCATAATGGGCAATTTGAGTCCTTTGAGACTCAAAAATGAGTCCTTTGCCCACAATGGATGGAAGGCTTCTCTGATGGTGTGACCATAGCACCCCACAGTGCTCTTCATCCAGACCCAACTCACACCCCTGTAAGCCTCTGAAACCTGTTTACCCATACTGTAATGCCATGATGGAAAAGCATGTGCCACCATCCTCCACTGCCTGGCTGTTGAAAAGAGAAAAAAAAAAGTTATCTGCATTACTTATCTAGATTGGCCAAATTCCTAAACCATCTGAAATGCTCCCCTCTTCGGAAGAATCTTTCTTATGCTGGTCAGAGGGTGTGGGTATGTGTGTGGGTTTCTGAAATCCATGTTGCTGTGCCTCAGGCTATACCTCATCCTGCATATCCTTGGCCTCAGTAACCACCGGGAAACTACAGACTGCACCAGAAGCCCAACTGTTTGTCTTGCTCATGCCTTGCCTAGAGCTGAATGCTACTCAGGCAGTCTCCAGACCTTCACCACCAATGCCATGGCCACAGGCACCATAAAAAGGCCTGGCAGACAAATCACTGCACTGGGAGTGGCTCCATCCTTAATTTATCCTGTTGTCCGATCAGACAGAATAGGTACAGAGGGTGATACCAATTAGTTCTACATTTAACAGAAGATAAGATGCCTAGGGTGGCATACATGCTGTCCTGGTCAGCAATACCTTCTGGCTCATTGTTTCTGTCCATCAGGCAAACAGTAACATGGTGGAAGGGAATGACTCCCGGCCAGGTTAAGGCAAATGACATACAGTTATCTGGGAACCAGGATTTGAGTTGCTTTCAATTGTACAGTTAAATATTGTCTTAAGAGCTATTTAAGGCCGCTGTAACCTTGACATTATTTTCATGAGCATGTTTCTTAATGAAAACGAGAGCGTAGGGAAGAATTCCCAATAAGCTGTAATTAACAGTTGCACATTGCCCTCGTGCTATTCAAATATGAAGAGAAAAACATCTGCCAAAAGGCTAATAGTGGCAAGATCAATCTTCTTTGACTGTGTGGAAGAGCCAGGAAAACCTTCAGAGATGGTTGGTGAAGATTCAGGACACCTCCCTCTCCGCTCTGTGAGAGGTTGCTATGAACCCTCTCTGAGCCAGGTAACCCCCCCGCCTGCCACTGCAGGACTAGACACAGCCTTAGTGAGGACCGGAGTTGTGGCAGAATCATGCTGCTGAGCCATCAACAGCACCAAAAAACGCTCTAAATTCATGCACCCATTGTGCAATCTTTTAAAAGTGCAGAAACAGAATAAATATTTAAGTAGTAATAATTACATATTAATACAACTTCAATAGAATATCCACTTATATTCAACCTGATTCACTTTATGAGCCTCATACAAATTTTTGCTCTCCCTTCTACCACTTACGACCTTTTTTCCTCCCAAATCATTTGCTTCTCTTCATTGTAGCATCTTTTCCAGGGCACAGATTGATTTCCCACCTTTATGGTAAAGCACGTAGCACTTTTTTCTGGTACTCAGAATTAATTAACAATAAAATCTTTTTATTACAATCTGACAACAATTTGCTCTCCTTTATTGGCAGCGCAGCCCAGCACCGACTGTGACCTGAACTGCAATTTAATTCTTACAGAAATTCAAAGCTTTTACAGCTCAATGTATCTTCCAGGTTAGTGCCTGTAACAGTCCTCTTGGCTGCAAAGCAGAAGCAGCTTGAAACGCTCATCTGGCAAAATGATGAAATTCCTGTCTTCCAGTACAGAGTAATTCCATGTGGAAACAAGACAATCTGAGAAATAACCTGTGAAAAATATCCTACCCAGTTTCTCACACATCCCAGAAAAGTGTCTTGCACGCTACATGGCAGACTGGGTTTGAGTCAAGTGCGGTGGAAAATGCTTAACTTTCCTAAAAGTCACAGCAGCAAATTTATTTTTGAAGCTCTGTCACTCAAAATAGCCTAGACAATTAATGGAAAGCTTTCCAAAACATTCCAGCCCTGGCACTAAGCGTGAGAAACTCCAGGCTGAGAGGAGGCCAGAAATAGGAGCCAGGGATCAGGCAGCTCCAGAGACACCGCCGTGCCCCAGCAGCAAGCCTGATCCCATAACCTCTGCCTGCTGGGATTGACATCCATCTCCAGGTGTCAAACTGGAGACTATAAAAACAGGCAGGGAAGGGGCCAGAGTCCAGAGGGTATTCCTCTAATCGCTGCAACGTCAGTAGCAAGATCCAGGCAGATCAACACGGTATTAAAGGTTTATTGTTTTCTACCCTTTCCTTGTGTGTTATATTGGAACACCTTTACTCCCAGGGAGGAGGATGAAGGGGACTTTAAGGATGGTAAAAATATTTATAGAAATTATAGCTCCTGTGGAACTGCAAGCAATAAAAACTGCTGACGTGCAGCAGGCCAGCAAGTGATTATGTCAGTCTAGAATACACCAGTGAGCTCCCCAGGGCAATGCACAGACACCTCCATCAATACAACACCATTTCTGATCTAAGAATAAGTCTGAGACTGGCAGCATCCCTTTCCACTGCTGATCACCTTAAACAGCAAATCAGGCATTGCTAAACATCCACAAACATTCTGCTAACTTATTTTGAAGCTCTTGCAGAAACAGAGCTCCGGTCCTCTCATGACTTTATAAAGTCATGCGGCATGGGAACCCCTTGCACGGGGATCATGCAGCTCCAGTCATTTTGGATGAGAAACCCTCGGCAGTGACAGCTCTGCCTGGCAAGACTTGACAATGAAATCACTGCACAACTCCAGCCTCTGCCAGCAGTGGGACAGGTCAGCCACCTGCATGTGACATCCCTACCCCTCCTTGCTCAGCCATTCTCATTCATTTTGTCAGGCATTTCTCTCCCACATTGGGGTTAAGCACCAAGGCAGCTCAGGAGGGTAAGAAAGCCAGGTTGACCTGCACTGTATCACAACCCAGAATGAATGAAGCACAAAAAGTATGATGACAGTTGGGGTGGTGAGAGAAACCCCTAGCAGGAACCACCTCCCTGAAGGCAGCTGGAATCTCAGCACAGGTACCTATATCCTCCTTGTCATCAGGCCTGACTTAGACTAGTGCTGTGAGGTGCTGGGAGCACTTGTCTTCAGCTGAAGGTGATAAGGGTTTGAGGGCATTTACTTTAGAGAACAGAGTTCACATCATCCTTGTTTGGTGTCTCCACGCTTGCAGGCCCTTTCCAGCCCTGACTCCTGTAGCAGACTCATGGGGCTCCCAGATTTGCAGGTTGGGTCCCACAGAATGACAGGAGATTTGGAGGTGGAAACCTGAGGACAGAGTTTTCCTCCCAAACTCCCCAGTGCTGGTGCCCAAGCTGACAGCCTCACCATGAACACACCTGACACCAGGGGCTATTTATTACAAAACATCCCAAAGGACTACTAGAAAATGGAGCATGTCAGACACAGTTAGCAAGAGCCTAAGGTATACTTTACTGAGCAAAACCAATGGTTCATTTTGCCCTATTGCCCTGCCTCCAGCAGTGGTCACGAGAAAGGCTGCCTAGGGAGAACTCATAAACCAGGCCCTTCCCTGCAGTCCATCCCTCTTGTATTCCCCTGGGATCTCTGACCCTCTTATACAGGATGCAGTCCTGATATTCCCTACAGGATCTGTTTATGTCAATAGAGCCTATACATTTATGTAATCACCTGCTTAATAGCATCTGCTTGCACCACCTCCTATGTCAGCAAGGTCCAACACTTCACCACGTATTGCACAGCATTTTATCTTTTTTTTTTTTGTAGAATAATATTCTACATGCATCACCAGCTGCCCGCAATCCCTAAGCAGGGGGACTTGGTGCATAGCGTTTCTCCAGCCATGCTATCCCCTGCGCCCATGATTTTTGCCCTCTCAGCCAGTCTTCCCGTCCCCAAATGGAGGAGTCCCAGACTTTTCCTCTCTCCTCGAAAGGCAAGGTGCTTTGTTGTTAAGAAGCCATGTTAATAACATGCACTGTATAATAAAGAAATGTACTAGACATTACATTTCTAATAGTAATGGGGAAGGTCAGATTCATATTCTTTAAATATTCACATTTTAGAACAAACATTTTCCCCCTTCAAAAGGCAAAAGCTTTAGAAATGCTGAACAAAATGACCTCCACCACTTTCACATAGGAGAGGGGATGGGAATTGTGAAGTAAGAAATTGCACTATTTAAAAAATTACCCCTCATTTTCGCTCATAATTGCCTCCAGCACCTGAACGCACAGCTTGGCAATGAAGAGCTGTCACCGTGAGAGTGCAGCAGCCAGAAAAAGGACCGAGAAAGGCGAGAAACTGCTCAAGCCACTGCACGTAGAAGTGGTACCCTCTTATTTGAACTCTTGCATATCTGTAGAGATGCTCAGCACATCACTGCAGCATTTTCAGATGCAGAAATACATCATTGCATGCCAACACATGTTTGCACACGCATTTCATGCCCTTAGATTAGTTTCTAGTCCAATTCAAGTTTGTAGCGGACACTACTTTCTCTGGTGCTCTCTGAAGACCAGGAAGATACCTCCCACAGGAGCAAAGAGCCATTGCAAACCCAACAATTTCTGTTTGAAGGTCACAGCAAGATCAAAGAAATGTGCCATCTCTAGCACATATATAACTACTTGTGCACATAATGCCTCTACAAATGTATCTGCTGCAACGTACCTTTTCCCGCAGAGAGAGGGGATGAGAAAGACTCTGTGCAGCAATGATAATCATATTGCTTAATGACAGAGTGAAGAACACTTACAGGTTATTTTAGCACAGTAAAATCTATATAGACAAAAATAACCAATAGGCCCAAGTGTTAAAGCCCCCCATGTACAGCTGTGTCTCAGCATGCAGACGGTTACACTGCTGCGCATCAGCACAACACTGGTCTTTCCTGCTCCATCGCCTGTCTTTTTCCTGCTCCAAACAGCCAGATAGGCTCTGTCCCAGCATAATCTTGGGTCTCACCATTGCAGCATCTCAAACACACTCTGTGCTCCCACCTGACATGTTCCTGCCCCTGCTAGGTGGCAGCAACCCCTCTACCTGTGTCCCTGGGGATAGGAGGAAGTTCTTCCCTACCTGATATCCCCAGGAGCAGGTGAGAGTAGCAGACACAGTAGGAAAAAGGCACCAGGTTCCCTTTATCATCAGGTGTAGGGAAGAGCTTAGTGGGAGGACAGCTGTGTCTCATAGGGTCATTTGGTCCTTGCCAATCTCTGAAGGATGTGTTTGCTTTGACAGGTTTCCAGCACTCAGAGACTTCTGCAACCTGACCAAGATAATCCAGGATAAAATAGATTTTAAACAGATTTTATCTGGTTTTAATTTTTTTAATTGTACCTGGTCTGCTCTCCAAACATCACGTCCTCATTTGTCTCTGAAGGCTGTCATACAAGCAGCCTCACTGTGTTTGAGATTTGCTCTGTTCAGAGATGGGTGGCTGCTCAGTCCTCCGTGGTGGCAGCTGTGCCCTCCAAGCTCTGGGCCACCTGAGGCCACTCTTGCCACCTGTGTGAAAGCCAACTTTGAAGCCTAACTTTAAAATTCAGTTCCCACATCTAGCCTTTACAGCATCTCCTAGGGCATTTCTTTACCCTCCAGCCTTCACAGTGAGACCAAAATGTAGATTTAAGATGGTGTGTTGTTCAAGAGCAAAGATCCAGTTTCATTAGGCTCTGCTCTGAGCAGGGGTGCCAAGGAGAAGAGCCATGTTTCCTAGCTCTTAGATGGGGCAGAGTGTGCTGCAGCTCATTATTTTCAAGGAATGGCCTGAGATCAAGCCCTTCTGGCTTTTGCAAGGAAAAATCTGCTTCTTATTCTTACAGCATATAAATACCAGTGTTCATAAAAAAGGAAAATTGTGAAGAGATGGAGGAAAAATGAAATATGGACATTTCCAGTGAATGGGAAAGGAGGTTCATTCTGTTTCCCAGAAACAACCCTTACAAATTGTCATTTTTGAGGTGCTTTACAACAAAAGCATCTGTAAATCAGAAAGCCAGCTCCTCTCCTCTTCTTTTCCAGTTCTTTTTCTTGCAGAGAAGCTAATACACTAAAACTGGGCCTGCCAGATATAAATTTATCAGGGCATTGCAGGGGTTTGGATTTGGGACAGAAGAGGGTATGGTTTCACTCAGTAGAGAGGCAGGGGTCAGATGTGAAGGTAGAAATGAGATTGCAAAGAGACAAAGTTTTCCTCCGTGAGCAAGGATGTGGAGAGACGGTCAAATGTGAGGTGTCGCACCCGTGAGTCCCTCTGGTTTGGGAGCATACCTGCACCTTTCCCATGAACTTGTCCTAGGTGATCCTGCTCTGGCAGGGAGGTTGGATTTGATCTCCAGAGGTCCCTTTCAACCCCTACCATTCCATGATTCTATGACTTTAACTTGCTGGAAAGAAGCATCTCTGCCAGCTATACCAGTGAGGGTGACATGTTTCATCCGTAGGTAGACCTATCTTTATATTTTAGTCCACTCATCATATCCCATACACAAGTTTATTGTGAACCCTTTCAGGCTTGGCTCTGTACATATCCAAAGAGATGGAAACTGCACTATGACAAATTGGAGGACTGTGTATTACTGCAATACAACAAATACAAAGGCCAGGTTGAAAATCTAGGCTTCATGCCCAGCCAGCCTCAATCTCTCTTTTCACTGAGATATCAGCCCTCAAATAGGCAAATGTTCCCTTTAATGACATATACATAAATGAAAAGGATTTATTTGAAAGGATTCTGACAGCCACATACAGGTGAAAGGTTATCTCATTAACAGAGGCAGGCCCCTGGGAGCAGCCTGGGGGACAGGGTCACCATCACCAAGTGCTGTCCAATTCGAGCAGGTGAAGCCCACATCCCCAGGGTGGACCAGAGTAAGCCCCTGGCATGGAGCAGAGGATCCTTTTGAAGGACAGGGGCAGCAGTTCTTGAGGGTCTTGTTATCTCCACATGTGTTCAGGTGCTGGAGGCAATTATGAGCCAAAAAGAGGGGTAATTTTTTAAATAGTGCAATTTCTTACTTCACAATTCCCATACCCCCTCCTATGCGAAACTGATGGAGGTAATTTTGTTTGGCACTTCTAAAGTGCTGAACTAAAGGGTCTAAGTAAATCTAAGTAAAGGGTCCCTTCTCAGCCGCTCCCAGTCAGGTGTTCTGCCAGGAGCACCTCAAAATGTTTTTTGTCTGTTTCAGTGGCACTTCAGATGGACCCTGCATGGTGCCCCAAGAATTGCCCTGGCTTTAGCTGCCTGTCTCTGAGGACACATCACTGCAAATGTCCCACCAAGCGGAAAACCAGACCTGGAGGGCAGGCTGGTGACAGCTGCTGGGCACCCCTCACACATGGCCAGCGACTGCAGTGCTGCAGTGCAGCTGTATCAGCTTCTGTGCATCTGATTTTGTTCCTCCAGAGTAGGCTGAATGCCACTTTTTCCACAGCAGCTTAAAGGATAATTTAAGTAGGTTCAAGGCTCTTATTTTGAGCTATGTCTTAAATTGATTTGAAAGCATCAAATAAACCAACTTAAAGGCTGCCCCATGACTGAAACAAGTATAGACTCGTGTGGCCCTTATCTCACCACTGCCCTTGTAGCCTTAGCATTCACCTGAACCTGGAGGTGGCCTTTGACAATATGCGACCAGCTCACACAGTGATGAAGTGCAAAAAGATATGATGACTATGGGACAAATCCATCCTGTGCATTCCCTTGCAGAACAGAGATGTCACACTGTCAGAAATACACAGGGTTTCTTCATCAGCGTGCATGTGCCCCAGAGTCAGGAGAGCAGTGAGGAGGGAGTGAAACATGGCAGGGGAAGACAGACCAAGTAAAAAAAAGCAGATGGAGAAGGATACAGATTTGCAGAACAAGAGTGCAATCACCACACTCAGGAAAGAAAATCCCCAATTCATAATGAGCAAGGAGAAGTAAATGTTTGACTTCTCACCACATCCCTCTTCCTGCCTTCTCCTCTTTCAGGTTCTTCATAAGGCTTGGATCAGAAAAACAGAGCAAAGAATAAGCAAGGTGAGAGTGTCATCAACAGAGAAGGAAGAGAAGCACTTTCTGCTCACTAGCGGAAAACTGGCCCTGTCATTAAATAGCACAGGTTGGCAGCCTTCTGTGATGTGAGGAAGTGGGAAATTAAAGGTCTGAGCCAGTAAAGCTGGGGAAAATGGGAATCACAGTGAAAACTATCTGATTAATCTGGAACTTCCTGAAGTCTCAGAGGGAGCCGCGATGAGAGTGCTGGCCAGAGTAGCTATTGTGGGGAAAGCCAGGAGTTCCTTGGCCAGGTATCCCATGCATCACAAGGAAAAGCCAGGAGGATGTTCCTCCCATGGGCACACTCAGCAGTGCCCTGGCTGCTTTGGGACAAGCCTGCTAGAAAGAGGAAAGAATCCAATTTTCAGAGCAAACGAACATTAGGTGTATGGTAAGAAAGAAGAACAGAATCTGGATTGCTCTTATTGCAGGTGAGGCAGGACAAAACTAAGGTTGGGTGAATCTGGAGAACCACAGGAAAGGAATACGGGCAACAGAAGATGTGTTTGTTGTCTGGACTGAAACTAGCACCATATCCCTCTAAATCTGAAGTTGTTTTAAATCATCTGCAACAGAAATGATTTGTGATGACATCAGACCATTAGGTCATTGCCCATTCATCATGAACTGGGGCTCACCCAAATTTCCATACATAGTTAGGCCACCAGTCACTACAGTATGAATAACAAAACTTGCCGTTCATTTTTGGCTCAGATGCATTTATTTCACATTGGAACCAGCGACTTGGCACTGCCTTCCATGGACTGAATTGAGGCAGACTGCACACATTCATCCCATTTTTTTTGCCCCCTGACTGAGCAGAAGTCAATAAATGAACTGTAGCCAGCGCATCAAGATTTAGAAAGGTTTGCAGGTACTTCGGATTTTGTGCCTCTGCTGATTTCGTAATTTCTTGACCTCTGCCCATGTGTCATGTTTGCTGTGGATTTACTGAAGTCAGGAGTTCACAGCTTTGAGTGAGATTCAGAATATGGATGGTAGGGGAGGCCAGAAAAGAAGAAGTGGGAGAGACAGACACATCTATAGGAAAGCACTTTTCTCCACTCTCTGAGGGCCAATCAGCCGTGTCTCTGAAAATCCTGTTCAGGAGCTTGATCTTCTTAAAATATCCCCATCTCACTCTGTCTGTCCGTCGTCCGTCCCCCCCAGCTCTTTTGCTCCGTTTAGGAACCATTTTTTCCAGCACTGTTAGAACGTTTCCAGCTACATGGCAGTTGAGGTGCAATGCCCTGCCACCTCCCCACCTGCTGAAGTATGAGCTCAGCTACTTGGGATACCAGCAGACCTTTTGAGGGACTTGAAATTTTAGAAATGCCAGGAGAGGGCTTCCCCATGGGAGCTGTCTGAAGGAGCAGTGACGCAATTCCTATGTTCATCACATGTGTTGTGGGTCTCCTTGATGGGAATTTAACAGGGAACGGGAGCAAAAGGTGAAATTGTGAGAAGTAGAGGAGCTCCATTGCCCAGGACTGCCTCTTACTGCTTTTCTTCTGAGGCAGGCTGACCCCTGGTGCTGTGGCAACCTCCCACCTCCATTCAGTGACACTCTAGTGCCCAATTCCTCAGCAGGCTCCTTTGTGCAAATCTGCTGGGTCACAGTAGGGGTCCAGGCTGCCAGCAGCACATAAATGCACCTAGCCATGAGAAAATGTAATTTACTCACTTAAATGTTTTCACTGTTAAAAGAAAGAGAAGCTCGCTGATACACAAGCAGTACTGCTTTAATATACTGACAGCATTAAAGCAGTGCAGCTCCCTCAGGATGGTCACAGCTGCTGGATTTGAGGGGTTTAGAGCACTGCCTCACCCGGGGAATGAGCTATAACCACATAACAGACCTTTGCACCCCCCTTGAACAGCATCACATCAAATTTCAGTTAGATAAACAAAACGATCGTCCAAAAAGCCACCCCCAATCAAAATAATAAACAACGCCATGTAGGCGAGGTTTACATTTCTGGCTATCATGACAAAGACAGATGCATCCAGAGGGTCCTCTTCAGTCTGTGGGAGAGTAGAAAATAGGTCATTTCATGCATCTCAGTGGGCATTAATAGGCATAGCTAGTAATGACCACTGACATTTAAGTATTTCACTGCTGAAGGGACAGACATGGTGTTCCTCAAGCCTGAACAGATGATACCCACCCAGCTGTTTCCTTGCCACCGCTGTCCGTCTCTCCAACTGGTTCATCGTCAAGTTACAAGAGTTTTGTTTGCACGGTGCAGCTGTTGATGTGCAGGCGGTTTCAGCAGAGGCAATAAGGACCGCAAAACCAACCTGATACCCTTCTTTGCCTCCTCTCCATCAAATCTGCAGGGCAGCAAGGCTAGCACACATGAGTAGAGGGAGTTCCTACTCCTTTGCCACACATTTGTGATTAGGAAGTCAGGTTACATGTCTCTGACACTGTTCTCCAGCATCTTTTTATGTCACTATCACCACAATCCACTGACAAATATAGGAAGGAGGGTGGAGAAGCCCTTTTTGCCTTATCAAACCAGCACACCTAGAGCATTAAAGTCTTTGGGATTAAATCATGCAAAATAGCTCATGTAGCTTACCCCCAAATCTGCCAGAACACCAGTGCTCCATTCCACAGATGCCCTTACTATGTTTGCTGTTACCTGCCCTGCATCTCCCATCCTTAAAAGAATTGAAGAGCCAGCTAGAGGATAGAGTACTTCAAAGACCAGTCCGTGAGAAGACCACATGGGAAGTTCTTTCTTGTAAAAGGCTCTGTTAACTAACCAATAGTCCCTGTGTGCCAGAGACTTTCTGAAGCAAACTGAAGCAGTGTGGAATCAATCAGGGTCTTCTTCCCTCCTCTTCAAACCCTAAATGCAGTTTGGGAATTCATGCTGCTAGAAACACATGCGGCCACTTCAGATGACATTTTTCAGACAGGAGACTCATTGAGAGTCTACTCACTGCCAGGTATTTAGAGAGAGGAAGGTGAAATTAAATCCTGCTGACCATACAGCTCAGCCCCAGCAAGGCAAGCAACTGCCATGTGTCTTGGTGATAGGAGACTTTCTAGATAAATTCTGCCTAGCTCTTCTCAAAGTACCACAAGAAATATCAATTAGTTTTCTCTCTGAAAATATGAAATGTGAAAAAAACCCAACTATCTAGGGAGAACCAAGCTCTCACTAATGACTACTAAGGTCAGAGAAATTGTCTTGAACTAACTCTAGACTTTGGCCTCAGTCCAACACAGCAACTCCTACAACCCCATCCTTGCCCTCATGGATCATTTATGGTTTTGGGTTTTTTTTTTTGCAGAGTGCCTAACACACAGCACCCCGTGGCTTTTGGAATCCCCTTCAAGTTGATTGTATTTTCCACACATCTTCCTCCTTCGTCTTTTTTCAGGATACAAGTATAGTCCGGTAAGGACAGAAGGAAGAAAAATCATGCTGCTTTTACTGGCATGTATTTCCCATCTTGATTCCAGCATGATTTGTTTCTTTGTACCACAGTTCTATTTAACTTGCCAGGAAAAAAAGAAAAACACAACAAAAACACCAAAAAATTCCCCAAACAATCTTACAGGGATTTGATAGACGAATAAAGCTGGTGAGGTTACTGACTCCATTGTCTCCTCTAAGTGAAGTTCTGAGATTTTAAAAAATGAGCTCTTAGGTCCAGAGGTCTGTTTGTGTGTTTCTTAAGGGAGCTGGGATTTTTGGAAGGCTACTAAGTCGCATTTAAAAATAAATAAATTTAAAAAAAAAGAATCCACATTTGGCTCATGTGTCCTTTTTTTGAAGCTATTGGCTGGAAGAACAAAGCATGGTGCTAACACATAGTGCAAGGAGCAAAGGGGAGGGAACACGTGCCAAGGTCACCTCCTCAGCAGTAGCAACGGCAAGCTTCACAGCATGATATAAAACCTCCCTCTGATATGAGATACCACTCACAGCTACTTTTTAAGAGCTATAAAAATCCAGAGCAGGCACATATTAATTAAAGCAGTTTGGAGAGAAGCGCTGCGTGTCAGTCTTGGCAGCGGGTGACTGAAGGGCACATAGCGCATACGGGAGCAGAATGCCCATGGACAGGGTTAGCTGAAATATTTCCCTTTTTATCACCTCCAGGTTTGTCAGTGGGCAGCACAGATGGCTTGCAGCTGGGGAGCCAGTCAGTGCGCTTGTAAGGAAGCAATGTGACCTGTGTCAGGAAGCAATGCATACCATAAGGAAAGATTTCTTCGTGACTAGCCCAAATCTCCTTTGTTGACATTTAAGTCCATAACCTCCTGTCCTAGCTAGACTAGAAGGCAGACCACAAGAGTCTCCCTCCTCTTCACCAGAATATTTTTCTTCTTTATCTCCTTGTACCTGAGTTATTTGTATTCCCTGAGCTAGACAAACTCAGTTCTTCTGGGCTTTGTTCAGAAGACACATTTCCATGCTGGTGTCTCTTGCAGAGCACAGGTCTGCAAGTGGAAGGTCCTGAGCAAAAAAGGTCATGAGGAGGACAAGGACCCATCCAGGCTTCCGTCAGCTCCTTTCCTTCCAAAGGTATGGCAAGGCAAGCTGAGAGATGGTTGAGGTCATTACCCAGTGCAAACCTGTGAGCTACAGCAATTTCTCTTCCTTGTCCCCTGCTTCAGCCCGTGATGAAATAAGCTTTTGATATGAACTCGCCAACTAGCCACAGCTGATGGTGAAACACATCCAATTAAAGGATGATGGTGATGGCTAGCAGTGAGTCTTTCTGGTTTTAAATGGTGATTATTCCAACTGAGCAAAATAAAGGTAACCCACCATTTTTATCTCTTACATCTATTTACCTGTATTTACGCCCCCCCCGCCTTCATTGTCCAAAGCAGCAGCAGGGCTTCCACGCCACTGGCAGCAAGAGAACCCTCCAGTATTTCAATACACACTGGAAAACCTTGAAACAGTGGAGCAGAACTGGGGTCATGGAGCTAAAGCATTAAGAGTTCTAATGTCCATTTACAAGGTAGGGGAGAAAAAAAATGAAAAAATGTACTTGGGCATTCTTGAGGGTGTAATACTCAGCACCGCTGGCTATCCTGCACAGAATGTGCACTTGAGGGCAGTTTTCTTCCCTGTATCAAGTTATCAAGAGATGGGCAGTCTACTCTGGTATTTTCAAGGTCTCTGTAAGGATTTCTTAAGTTCCAATTTTACCGCTTGGACCGATTCTTCTTCCAGTGCGGGCAAAATATCTCTAAAATGGAGCTGGTCTTTAAGACCACAGTGCTTTGAGATGTGCAGCTGAACAACACCTCATATCACTACCCATCTATCACAGGAGGACCAGAGGGGGAAAGAAGAGGGTGTAACGCTTTTAAAACATATGGAAAACATTATCAGAATAGCAAAAATCTGACATAAAACTATACACACACAGTTGAGATTTGGGGTCTCCATAGCCCTTGCTAGACAAGTAGGGATAATGATTTTTTTTTTTTTTACTCATAGTGCACTGAAAGGGGGTCCCACTCTCATTTTCACATGCCACTAGCTGTCAGTCTCTGCTTTTATTTATGGCTAAAAGTCCTGAAAAGAGTCAGGGCAGAGGAAAAAAGGAAGAACAACTGGCAGATCTCAGCTGATGCAAAGTACTGTTGGGTGTTTTTCAAAGGACAACCACTTGGAAAGGACTTGCTGTTAATCAACGTGAAACAGATACGTGTCAGATCCCTACAGAGCACACTACAATGCAAAACAGCTTCGTAGAGCAGCAGGTTTTTGTGGAGCGAGTTTGGACAGGCAGTTTTTTCTGTGAAGCCTGCATTTCTGACAGCTGTCTAGTACCTTCTTCCCAGGCTTGTAAGACATAAATTTCTTCTCTTATTTGCTCCTTAACCACTGCACAATCTTTCCATTTTTTAAGCAAAGATAGAAGCCACATTTCATACCATCTGTAGCTGAAACTGGAGTTTTTCCTGTACAAGGAAATAGTTTCTTGTTATCTGAAGATGACATCTCTATTTTACAGTAAAAGCCTTCATCCCCTTTTTTCCAGTTCTCTTTATTCCCTCCCATCTCAGAAACTGAACTTACCCAATAGCTTGTAAAGGAAAATAATAAAGGAAAGGTTTTGTTGTTTCCTGGCGACCAGCACCACTGAGACCCCGGGTAGTATCATGCTGGCTAATTCAAGACAGAAACAAGCACCGTGACAGTTAAGTGGAAAGAGAGGATGCAGCACTAACCTTGGTGCAGAAAATCCTCACCACAGCTGCCTCCTCTTCACGGTGGAATTCACAGTGAGGGGAATCGGTTTTGAACATTGGAGATGATGTTCCATGCATGTTTATTTGGCTTTTTGGTTCTTTTTCCTCTTACTAAGCTTAACCATGTTGGTGCTCTTGCATTACCCTCTCTCTCTGTAGAGGCATTTAACAGAACTCCCTTGATGCAGGGCACACTGTGTTTCCCTTAATAATAACTCACAGTGCAAGCTGGATATGTTGTCTTTGTCCTTAGCTCCAACTGCCTTCCCACTTCTCCAGAACAATGTACCCCCGACGGTGGGGAAAAGCCCTTTTGTCAATAACACAGCACTACACAATAATGAAAAGGCTTTAAAATGGCCCTTATTCCCAAAGGGCATCAAGGTGATGACAGTTCTGTCAATCTGTGGGAATGAAGAAGGTGGTATAGGTTTGGACTACTGTGGAGGCCTGAAAAAGGGATGAAATCACGGAGCAGCAATGGGAACTGACCTACTGGTTCAGACTGGAGGTCCCTCTAAATCAGTACAGAACACTGAGCACCGGCAATGACTCCTGGTCACTCCTTTTTATAGAGGCTCCCGCTCCATGTGCAAAAGGCCCAGTTCCTCAAAGGCATTTAGGCACAGGGCCAGGGCAAGGAGGTACTTCTCAAGGCTAACATCACTGCCTTCAATGAAAAAAACAAACAAACAAACGAAAAACCCCAACAGAAACCAGTTACAGATAGTGCAGAGCTCAGATCCTCCCTAGAGAGGCAGAGCAATAGAAATGGAACAGGAAATAGCTTCCCATCCCTGCCATTAGTGAATACCAAACAGAGAAAAATGCAAGAAGCCCACGGAGGTATGTTGTCTTCAGTCCTGTCAGTCACGGATGTGACAGCTGGGACCTTTAAGGACTGTCAAAGGAGGGAAACAAGACACTGCAGACACCAAGTCTGTCAGCAGCGCAATTAACATGTCATGTATGGTCTGCTCAGAATTACTGCACCTCCAACTGCCAGACTATCAAAAGTACTGCTCAGCTAGTAATTCCTGCACCCTGCAGTAATGTTGAGGTTACTGCAAAGCCAAGAAATAGGCAAATTGTAGTGTTTGGGAAGACAGAAATTGAAGGAAGGCATGCTAACCACCCGCAGAGGCTGTTGGCACTCCCACTCCAGAGGGGTGTCTCTGGAAACACGTACCCAGTCGTATTCTTAGAAAAGCACATCCATTTCACATAGCCAAAACACCTGAAACAAAAAGGATGAAGGCAATTTCTGCAGGGAATTCATAAACCAAGACAGTTTTGGGTACCTCAGCAGCTGGAGTGTGCTCCCCACTGACCTGCAAGAATGACTTGGAAGCAGCTGGCATCAAGCGCCAGGTAAAGGGGGAAATTTCTCTCCCCCATCTCTGTCAGTGTACCCTGGGCAAACTTCAAATGTAAAGTGACGACAGAAAAAAAAAATCCCACATTGTAAAAGCCAGCCCATGTGGAGAGGCTGGCAATTCTCTCCCTCTGCAGACAAAAGGGATGTGCGTGGTTTAGTGCAGAAAGGTCCTAGTGTAGGTCAGATACTTGGGGCAACCTAGAGGAATACTCTGGTTGAGCAAAACCTAAGTATTTTTTTTAATGTAGATCGGTAGCCATCATGACTGACCAACACAATCAGGCCAAGGACAGCACCTGAAGCCACCAAGAGCCTCAGAACATCAATTCAAGTATACCTGAGCAAACTTGCTATTGCATTGCTTAGAAGTACAGTACTGCTGCCAGCACGGGCTCTTCCGTGGCCGATCTCTGACAGACAGACAGAACGCACTGGAAAGGGAGACTCAGAAGGTGAGGTCCAGATGTTACTGTAAGGAATGACTGACTCTTAAGGACAGGGTGAGACAGAGGGAAAGAAGAGAAAAAGCAGACATGCAAAAAAAAGTTAAAAAAAGAGCGTCAATAGTGGCAAGTCTGGTAAAAGCTAATTTTTACTGAATGCAACAATTAGTGATGAAGAGATACAAGAAAGTTTTAGCTACACACTGGCAGAAAATTTAAAATCATAATCATATAAAAATAATCTATTTCTGCACAATAACAATATCGCTTCCCCTACTTCTTTCAGGTTGACTTAAATGATGCCAGTTAAGGATATCTTACAAACAACAAAGAATTTTAAGTTAAAAAAATATTTATGAAGTTTTCCTTGCAAATTTCTATTTCTGAACAAGTGATTTGGAAAATCAAAACCCACAAAACTCTTCAACGATACCACTGACTCCCTTAAATTTGGAGGGACATTTCTTGTCACCATTTCTTGTCTCAACATCATCTTCTTGCCTCAACAAACAGAAAAGACAGCGGCCCTGTGGTCAGCCCATCAGTTCCATTAAACAAGGACAGCTTTATCAGGAAGGAGTTCCTGCATCAGAGCAAAGGGAGAAAAAACAAAGCACAACAAAGAATTGAGATGGACTCAGGAAGTACTCCTAATTGTTGAGAAGTTGTTTCTGAGCCATGCAAAGAGCCGTCATCACCCTGATCAGATGGCACTGAAGACAGCAGATAGTACTATCTGAACACATGCTCAAAATGCTTTGGAGAAAAATAGTTATATTCAAGCTGCTGCTGTAGACAGGAGGTTCTTGCTGAGATTGTAATCAGCTGTCTGAATGAGCACAGAGACAGAACACATTTGGCTAGATCAGTTTTTGTTAAGACCTGTCAGTGGTACAGGAAAGGAATAAAATTGCCCTTATAATGAAAATGGTCTCATCTGCAGCTTTGTGATAAGTAGTACTTACCGTGAATCTTCAATTCCTTGTGCTTGGGCTGCTACTGCAGCTCCTCCAGGATGGCATTAATGTACCATTTCTCCACGGCTCTTACTTATCTCAGTCTCTGCTACAAACAGGTTTTTCACCCCTGGCCTCTGAAATTTCTTGAATTAGCCGATAAGGAGTTTCAGCCACAGTCACAGCAGGTCCAAGATTCTGCCCAAATGTTATAATAAAATTCAGGTGAACTGTGCCATATGTAGTAGTGTGAAGTATGGTAAGGGTTTTACCGAAACTTCTTTACAGAGATCTGTAAAAGTTGAGCATAGCTTCATCATTCAGAAGGACACTCTTTATCATCCAATCAAAATCACTGACAGAGATTTCACAGAAAGGGTTATGTATTTCTAAAAAGTTACATTTAACTAAGGTCTAGCACTAGGCAAAAAACATGAATATTTAAGGAAGTCAGACAGCAGTACATTTTAAAAAACAACAGTAATAATTAGCACACACTAGTTTCTATTTTCAAAGCATTTTACAAAAACATGAGTTAATTAAGCCTCACAACACCCTTGTGAGATAGTTAAGTGTTATTAGTCCCATTTTAGAGACAGGGAAACAGGCATGGAGAGAGTATGACCTGCTTACCACCACTCACATCAAATCCAGGAACAGAACACCAGATTTTCCATTTTTCTGCCACATGTGGTCTACCTCTCAAAAGATGCAGGTCTTTAAATGAAATATGTTTCCTCTCTTTTAAGACACCTGACCTCATTTCAGTCTGATACAAAAAGGCTCCCATCAAGAGCTATTCATGATAAACAAGTGGAATTAGGAAAGAACATTTTTTTATATACTGTGTGTTGCTAGAAGCTACTTAAGAAAAGTCTTGACATGAGTGTTTCCATACTGTCAGAGTCAAAATTGTTGCTTCTCATCAGGCATCTGACAGGAGGAAGCTCACTGAGGCCCATCTGCAATGCTGATACATCTCAGAACCTGCAAAAAAAGGTTTCTTTGCCCCTTCCAAACAAGGAATCTCTCTCTGGCAGGAAGTACTCTCTGAAGAGAACTCGTGTGAGTACAACTGCACTGAAAGCAGACAAAGACTTTTATCAGGAGACTCTCAAAGTGCAGCCAAGGGCACAGATCTGTTTGTCAGAAAACTTGGAAATGTACATATATTGTGCTCTGTGTTAAAGAGAGAGAGATAGTCTGGAGGGATCAGACATCTGGGGGGGTAGAAAATAACTCAGGATCACTCAGGTTGAAAAAGACCCTTGGGATCATCATGTCCAACCATTAAC
The DNA here is from genome assembly GCA_025345505.1 of Todiramphus chloris collaris. NCBI lineage: Eukaryota > Metazoa > Chordata > Aves > Coraciiformes > Alcedinidae > Todiramphus > Todiramphus chloris. The sequence continues at coordinate 17,203,694 of JANVCC010000033.1, read as the reverse complement.
CCTACTCTACAAGTTCACCCCTAGACCATATCCCCCAGCACCACATCCAAGCGATGTTTAAACACATCCAGGGATGGTGACTCAACCACCTCCCTGGGCAGCCCATTCCAATATTTCACTACCCTTTCCATGAAGAATTTTTTCCTAGCGTCTAACCTAAACCTACCTTGTTTCAGCTTGAGGCCACTCCCTCTGGTTCTACCCCTAATTACCTGAGAGAAGAGACCAGCACCTGCCTCTCTACAATGTCCTTTCAGGTAGCTGTAGAGAGTGATGAGGTCTCCCCTCAGACTCCTCTTTCTCAAACTAAACAGGCCCAGATCCTTCAAATGATCCTCATATGATCTATTCTCCAGTCTCTTGATCAGCTTCGTTGCCCTCCTCTGCACCCACTCCAGCACCTTGATATCTCTCTTGTACTGAGGTGCCCAAAAGTGGACACAGTACTCAGCGAGGCCTCACCAGTGCTGAGTATAGGGGGACAATCACCTCCCTGCTTCTGCTGCTCACACTGTTTCTAATCCAGGCCAGGATGCCGTTGGCCTTCTTTGCCACCTGGGCACACTGCTGGCTCAGTCATTCGCCTGTCTATTATAACCCCAGGTCCCTCTCCGCCAGACAGCTCTCCAACCACACTTTCCCAAGCCTGTAGCATTGCATGGGGTTGCTGTGGCTCAAGCGCAGGACCTGGCACTTGGCCTTGTTGCAAGTCAGACCATTAGCAGTGTTCCAGCGATCCAGTCTATCCAAGTCTCTCTGGAGAGCCTCCCTATCCTCACGCAGGTCGACACACCTGCCTAACTTGGTGTCATATGCAAATTTACTGATGGTAGACTCTATGTCCTCATCAAGATCATCAATAAAGATGTTAAATAGAAACGGCCCCAGCACTGAGCCCTGAGGGGCTCATTCCATAATCACTCTGAGAACACAAGTTCCCTTAGTGTATCACTCTTGTACTGTCCTAGTCAGTGACGGACTAGATTAAAAATTCCAAGCCACTTGAAAATTCAAGTCAATGGATTTAACTCTAAAAAGCCAAACGTGGCAGGTCTACTGTTGACCTGGGTTTGCAAACCGAGGCCCAGATGTTAGTAAAGACAGAGGAATAAAACCAGTCCTTTCACCGTCAGTTACACACGTCCACTGCACTCTCTAGAGTCCAGGAAGTTAGTTTCATGACAGCTCCATCTGAAGATCCTCCCCATACTTTCGGATCAGCTTTGTGTGGTTGTGATCCACTGACCACTGCTCTGGAAGGTGCTTGGGCTTCATGCTGTCCAAGAAATGCTGGCGCCAGCGTCTCTCCAACTGCATAAGGGAGCGCAGGCCTCCTTTAGCAAAACACTGTACCACCTTCAGTCCATGGGGCACGTAGCTCTCATTGCAGATCCTGCCAGGACACAAGCAGAGTTCATTCTCACACAAGCCCACTGTCAGACTCCAGCCGTGTCTGCAATGAACAGCAAGCCACTGAAGATACTTTCAGCTGCAGAGTTTAATTACAGACACATGGCAAGCTAACCAAGCGGGAGAGTTTTAAGCTTTGCTTCAATGCCAGACTGCTTTCTGGAACAAAGTTACACTGGGAAATTCGTTTCTTTGAGCTGAGAAAGTGTTCTTCTTTTACAGCAATTACTAAACAAAGCTCTCAAGGTCCATTACAAGCTCCTCATGAGACAGACTGGCAAATTTCTTACAGCAAGAACCATATGACACTCCAGAGCCCTGGTCCCACCGCTGAATTCCCTGCCTGGATAGGTTCCGAGTTATCACGTTGGCACATTACAAACAACAGTGAGCATAACAAGGAGAAAATACTGACTTCGTGCAGACAGAGAACGGATACTAGTTAAGAAAATATATTTAAGGCATCTTTGACAAGGAGGAGAGAAGAGTTCTGAACTGATTGTTCTTCAGTCTCCCTCCCCGATCTGTCCTTCAAAAGAACTGTAAAACAGCAGAGGGGAAGACAGAAAGCAATGGAAGGAGACTGCTGGAAAAGAAAGGGAAAGAGGGGAGGAAACAAGACCTGCAGTTCACAGACCACTGCTGGGTTGATGGAAGAAGAGTGTAAAAAAAAAAAAAAAAACCACATTAAGAAAAGCAGAGTGCTCTTGTCTGCTTAGAGCCTTCAGGCTATAGCACAATTACCTTCTTCCTATCCTTGCTTTCTAGTTAAATATATTGAAGTACTATAAATCCAGACTCTGCAGGCTTACACAAGTGATAAAGTTATGCTTTTGGAGGCTTGTTTTTCCTGTGCTGATCAACACCTTGCTAGGTCTCAAATTCAGACACTCCTTGACCATTATTTTAGGGAAGATACATCAATATCCCAAAGAGACCAGCAATGGGTTTTGTCTATTGCTTAAAAAAGTTTTGGGGATGGGAGGAGAAGTCGGGACACGTGATCTTCAACTCTGCAAATCCTGCTGGATTTTCTTTTATTTTGCTGCAGTAATATTAACCCAAGGCTCTGCATGTAGACAACTTTTTGTTGAATTTCTGTGCCAACATAAATGACTAATGGTACATCTACTGATGGGCTTGTTATACCTGGTTTCCAGACCAGCTGCTTCCTGGAGCATCTCTGGGGTGACTGTCTCTGTGCTAAAGAAGTCCTTGATGCTCTGCAGAAGTTCTGCCCTTCGGGGGTCAGGCAGACTATCTGCATTCAGCAGGGCTCTAGCCCCCGAGCGCACTTGCCTGCGCAGAGGGTCCTCCAGCACCCGAACACCTTCCTCGGAGCCGATGGGGGCTCCAAACTCTTCAGCCAGCTGTTGCTTGAGATGGCTGTCATAGTAATTGGAGATGGCATGGCAGGACGTGCAGAGTAGGAGCACGTCATGGGAGTTATGGTCCTTCATCTGGATGGGGAAGTGTTTTCGGTATTCGTGAGGAACAATATTCTTCCTAGGAAAGACAAACCAGAGAGCTCATTACATTTGCCTGGAGCTGCTACTCCCCACTTCCTCCTCTTCCTGGCCCACAAAGGGTCAACTAATAGTAAAAGTACAGGAAAACAAAGGTCGCCACAGTCAGGACCCTCAGTGTAGCAATAGGTTCTGCAGCTTCTTTTTATTTGTACTTCTCTCCACAGGTTTTCTGCATTTATTTTTTCCTTCCCCCGCCCCCCAAAATTCATCACTTTCAAATTTAAAAAGAAAAAAAGATTTATACTGAGAGGAAAACAAAACAATAAAACAACCCCCAAAAAACCCAACCACACAAACAAAAAAACACACAAAAAACCCCAACCAACCAACAACCAATTAAAAAAAGTGCAATGCACTACAAGAAGCAAATCTCTTAATTAATCAGTAACAGAAAAAAAAATCTCACTATTTGTGACCTCATAGGCTTCAGTCTCACCTAAACATCTCAAAAATATAAGGACTGAATAATGGAAGGACTAGTACAGCTGTTTTCAGAAGGGATGCCATCAGAACAGTGTGTGCTGGCATACTGCTGCCCCCTGTCACTCAAAACTGCAGTACATACATGTTCCATACGGCTCCAAGGACTAACGCCTCCTGCCTCTTGTAAGATGAGGAAATCTGGCTTGTTCAGTGTCAGACTTACCCAGACACATAATACTACTGAGCATTCAAACAGGGATAGCCCATCCAGGATGTGAATAACAAAGATGTTTCAGGTCACTAACCAAGCCTCTGGATACCAAGCAAGATGCTGACCTCAGTCCTGTTTTAAGAGATGCATTTTATTCCAATCCCCCTAAACAACTCACCGGATATAGGACTCTCGCTTGCCACACACAACACACAGGTTCTCTTTGACTGTCAGGTAATAATCAACTTGAGACTCTGGACGTCCTGAAGGCTCAAACCGCAGCTTCACAACAAATGGGTCTGTGCTAACTAGCTCTGAAAGGGTAATGGCAAATAGAAAATATTCAAGACAAATCTCTATTTGAAACCTAAAATAAGGATGATAAAACACAGAATACATCCTAGTGAATCCCTAACAGTATTTCCAGCAAGAAAGGATTCAAAAAATTCATGCTCAATTATCTAAGAAACAAGGGAATGTAAAAAAAAAGTTTTATTTTAAATACTAAGAGGAAAATTGGTATGCTCACCTCCAATCCCCTTGTCCAGATACCACTGAGCCTTCTTGCGATCACAAGTGCACAGGGGCTGTCCATCTGGTGCGTGCAGGAAGCAGTTGTCATACAGTGGAGATTTTCTAGGAAACAAGGGCAACATTACAGCTACTATAACAGCAAGCCAAAAAAGCAGAGCTCTCTATTGCCATGGATTCCACATGGCATTTCATGCACCCTCCTCCAAATCACAGGAGTGCCCCTAAACACACACTTAAGGCTGATGAGCACTGCACAGGCTACTGCTAAAGGAAGCAGCACATCTAAAATCTTACCTGGAGTTCACCAACAGACTATAAGGTATCTTTGCTCTCCTGCTGCCAAAAGAATGGTAACCCTGAATCCCAGTTTTCAAGAGATGCCATCAATCAAGACAGCATTTTCCAAAAATAAAAAAGAAGTTAGAAAACGGAAGAGAACTAAGTCAAGAAGGACAGTAAAGAGTAATCTAAAAGGCACTGCCAACTTACAGGCAAGGCAGTTTCAAGGATCAGCTGCCTAAGCCTGCATTGTAGCATTTAATGAAGATGACTTTTCTAAAACTGAGAGTGAACAGCAATTACTTCCTTCATCCAACACAAATGCTCCAAAAAGGCTCTTGTGGCACTGGGAATGCAAACACACAAGTCCATGTAAATAACGAAGCTGAGCTGAGTCTCTCTGAAACACAGGCACCTAACCCTAGCCCATGGCAGAAAGCCCTGCTCGAGGAGTTGCTCGTGGTTTGCAGCAGTGCGTGGAACAGCTCTGCTTTGCAGAAAACGTTTCCTCACTCTGACAACCACCTTCAAACAAAACTGAAGAAGGGAGCAGGCTGGCCTCAGGGAGCACCTGGAAGGAACTAGCCAAGGATAGAGACACATCACAATACATTGTGGAAAAGTTTCCTTCCTTCTCACCAGTGAGGTCATATAACCAAGTACTCAGCAGAGCTCTACCAGCTAAAAAGGTTGATTGACAGGCTATGGAATCTGACAGAAGGACTTCTTCTGAGTTTTTTTGGGGGGGGGAACACAAAAACCCCAATAACAATACAGGAGGTCTCCTTACACTGAGCATCAACAATTGAGATGATTTGCACTCTTCCCAACTCTAAATGAATAAATAGTGAAAGTAAACAGGCTTATAGAATGGGAGAGTGGAAATGGGCTTCTAAAAATCACATCCCATCTTATGGCAGACCAGAGCCATGCTGCTGAAGATACCTGTAAAAAAACCAGTGAGTCTGTGTATCTCTTATGAAGTCAAGCATGGTTAAAAACAATAAATAAATAAACAAACATGGAGATCTCAGTTTAGCTTGGAATGCAATTTTGTTTAAATTTTAATCCTCCCATGAGGTGCAGTCCTTCTGTTTTGTACAATACAGGCTCCAACTGAAATAAATAAATAAATAAAATCCAGAGAGACTTGCTGTATACAACACAATACCATTAATGACTGCTAATGAAATCAATACTATTGACTACATTAAAATGTCTCCATTGCCAATCCAATAAACTTGGAGAGGAGAAAACAAATACTAAAATGACTGGCTTTCTTTCCAAATGGTAATTACAGACAATTTTAGATCCTACATCCAGTGATAAATTTTATTAGCTTGTATGCAAACAAAACCAAACATACTAGCTCTCCACATCTTCCACTGCTTTGAGCTAAAAGTGACTTCCCCAACTTGTTTTAATTTAAAAACCACTGAACTCTAATTGGTAAAAGGCTGCAAGAATTTTGGACTTGCTCTATAAAATCGCTTGTGGGATGAGGGTTCCAAATCCAGCAACAGCTGCCTCTGCAAGGCCAAAGTAATACTGTTCCCTCCCCTCTCTCTCCCTGGCCAACACAGAAGAACTATGCTTTGATGCTGCCAGACTGTCCTTTGTCTTCTGGCACCTCACATAGTGTCACACCCCTCCTAACCTCAGCTTTCATCTCTGCTCAGTACCCTGACATCTCTGTGTCCACAGTGGCCTGAGGCAGCACAGTACAAAGAGCAGTCCATGAGACAGATCCTGCTGAAGGAACAAGCAATTGCCACCTTTTCCCTGGAGGAGACAGGGCACAGCTGCTTGGGCCGCAAATACCACCTGGACAGCCAATGGCCTTCTGCTGGGAACCTGCTCTCCACCTAATGCCTCCACAAGAGAAGGAAGGGCAAAAACTGAAGACAGCCCCTCGACCTGCTCATGACCTAGTACAGATCCAAGTGCTGCCCCTACTTTCAATACCACTTAGAGAAATGAGGAATACAGAAAGAGGATCTGGCTCCTATGACTGTTAGATCCTGTGTTTCCTTTCTGAGCTCATATAATCCACTTTGATTAGTGGATAGAGCATGAGGCATCATTCAAAGTTTTCCATCTGCGGCGCAAAGAGTAAAACGTGCTCACCGTGCAGAGTATCCCACGCCCAGAGGCTTTCGCTTCTGCCTCCGAGGGTCTCTCACTTGCTGACTGCCAGAGGGCTGCCCATTCACCGAAGATTTCCGATTCTTTGTTTTCTGAGGGGAGCGTCCCTCTCCACTCTTCTCCTCTCCTGTGCTGCCACTCCTTCCTCCTCTAAATGGGATATCCACCAAGCCCCGGCACTGACTCAGTGCTTTTTCCCAAGCAATGCCAGAGTTTTCACCTTCAGATGTAGCAGGGAGGCTGGCGAATCCCAGCAAATGGAGGAACACAGCCACCGAGACCTGGGCATCCCTAGCAGCGTAGAGCACCTGCAGAAAAACATAGAGACATCGAGATACTGACAAGCAGCAAACACTCCCAAACATAAGACTTGGTCCAGTAAAGCCAGAAACTGGATTTATTTCCTTTTGAAATTCACGCAAAGTTCTGTCAAGTGAGTGACACTTTCATCACTTCACCACACTCCTTATTTTTAGGGTCAGTCAGACTTCAAATACTCATGGATGTCCCCAGGAACTGCAAGGGGCTGAAAAAAATTCAGGCCGGCCAGGCCTTAAACACCCTCCTGCCCCACCAAGCCCTCCCTAAGTAACAAAAAAACTCCTTTTTGACTGTTATACACTATTCAGTGTGGTTATTTATCCTGTCACTCCCTCTACTGGTCACTGATTTTGTAGATGTCTGCAGCATAACTGTAAAGAAAGCGAGCAATCATAAATGGTCTAAAGATGGTGAACAAAGTCTCCAGGGTCTCCCTCTAATATTGAACTGACTGGTGCAGGTTGGAGAAAAGAAAATAATAAAAAAGTGAGGTTTTGGGTGCACAAACGCTTTTTCAAGGGATCTCACCTTACAGATCTTTCAGGACTAAAGGAAAACAAGGGTCAAGAATCCAGGGGAAAAGAGCAGAAAAATTATTTTCACAGAGGGAAATGCAGACACAGAGTCTGAAATTAACCTCAGACCAAAGTCATACATAAGGCTACGAGGCAGAACTTGAAGAATGCTCAGATCTCCCTGTTGTAATGTCTCTTCTCTACTAAGAAGGCTGCTTTTAGTCCCAAAACACAGTTGAAGTGGAAGACTCACCTGATCTTGTGTCAGTTCTTCTGCCTCCCAGTTGCTGCAACGCACATGAGGAGACTTGTCAAGCGAGCAGTTCAGGACTTTTTCAGCTAAAGATTTCAGGCTAAGGCAGTTGTGAAGTAGAGCCTTCCTTCAGTTTAAAAGAGAAGTGAAACAAACATATTAAAACCAAAACTATACACCCATGCAAATTCATAGAATCATTAAGGTTGGAAATGACCTTCAAGATCATCAAGTCCAACCGTATACTAAACATTACCATGACCACTTAACCATATCCTGAAGTGCCACATCTACATGTTTTCTGAACACCTCCAAGGACGGTGACTCCACCACCTCCCTGGGCAGCAGCCTGTTCTAATGCCTCACCACTCTCTTAGTAAAGAAATTTTTCTTAATATCCAACCTAAACCTTCCCTGGCACAACTTAAGCCCATTTCCTCTCCTCCTATCACTAGTTACCTAGGAGAAGAGACCAACACCCACCTCACTACAACCTCCCTTCAGGTAGTCGTAGAGAGCAATATGGTCTCTGCTCAACCTCCTATTCTCTAGACTAAACAACCCCAGGTCCCTCAGCCGCTCCTCATAAGAGATTTTCTCCAGACCCTTCACCAGCTTTGTTGCCCTCCCCTGGACCCACTGCAGCACCTCAATGTTTTTTTTTATACTGCAGCACCCAAAATTGAACACACAACTCAAGCTGCAGCCTCACCAGTGCTGAGTACAGAGGCACAATCACTTCTATACTCCTTCTGGACACTGTTTTTGATACAGATGGCCTCATACACCTGGAGCCTTCCAGAACACAATGCACATTCAAACAGCACACAGGTGCCCATCAGCTATATGAGCCCTCTCCCTCCCCTCTGCTAAAATGTCCCTTCTAGATTTAGTAATTATCTACTGCACTGTCATTAAAAGCAAAAATTAGAGTTGGTTTATTTAATTGTTTTTCAAGACATCCTGCAATTCAACAGTTCCACTTACATGCCCCTGGCATGCAGCTTTCAACGTCCATCCTCTAAAACCACCCTGAGAACTTCAGACCTATCTGTCTGGTATCATTCAGCATATGACTTTAAAAATATTTTCCAACTCCAGTGATGCCTCAAACAGACCTGCCTGACTTCAGACACTCACCGCTGTCTCATGGCTAAATATCGGAGATCCACGCTTCCTTTAACTGGAAGGCTGTAATCATGAAGTAACTTGCAAGCATCCTCCCAGCATCCTACCCCAACTTTCAGCACAGCAACATCTGCCATGATGTCCAACAGGGTCTTTGGGATGGTCTGTCCACTGGCAACAAGCCTGGGCAACCGAACAAGAACGCAGAGGCCACTGGAAGAAGCCATCTGTAGGAGGGATACAGGATTTGCTTTTCCCTCCACAGATACCTGAAATAAAGACAAAAATCAGAGTCCTGGTTATAGTATTATGAGCAATACTGGAGCTAGAACAAATTGAAAGAGAGTCCACCGAAGCCATGAAATACCTATCTATTTGTACAGTCAAGTATTACACGTCTCTAAAATTCTACTGCAAATTACATGATCTGTTTCACAGGACTACTGCCCCCCCAGCTGTCTCTTGCCACATTCCTACAAGAGAAACTTTCCCCATTTCACCCTTCCCCCTCATAGCTGAGCTGGTGGAAGAAATCAGACGTTTCTTAATCCACATCAGCACAAAGCCACCCGCTACATAAATGCTCGTAGCAATCACGTTGTTTCACTGTGGTTTATACAAATGACTGTGGGGCCAATACATTTCCAGCCAAAATAACAGCAAAGCCAGGCTTTATAAATGACCACAAGCCTTCTTTTGAGAGTTCACACAGGCAAATGTACAAGCCAAAGATGAACTTTGCTTCCTGGTAGTCCCAGTGAGTTATATCTACATATCAGTATCATCCTACTTCTTGGATTTTTTTTTTTTTTTTTATTCTTAGGAAATTGTTTCTTAAGTATGTAGCTGGATTTAAAAGTGTAAACACAAGATACTTCTAGTAAACCATCTTGAAAGAGATATTATACAAAACACATAACGATATATTTAGTCATACAATTGTCACTGTTTAGTGTAGGCAATTCATCACAGGAATTCAGTAAATTAATGCCAGGAGTGAACTAGAAACTTAGTCAGAACACTTAAAAGTGAGAACGATCAAAATTAGCAGATACTTCACTGCTGTCAGGACAGATAATCACACAGTCAGTTTCAACAGTCAGTCCTGTTGTATCCATTTAAGCAGAGGAATCACTCCACCCTCAGTGATTTCCCATTGCAGTTTGTAATCTAAAGGAGAGGCACTTCTGGATCACTCACCCACTCACAATCCATTCCAAGCACTGGCCACTTCTCCAGCTCCTTCTTCAGCAAAGGTTCAACATGATCCCACTCCGCCTGCTCTGAAACTATCACTATGTGTGTACCAAGGGTCCTCTCTACCCAGGGCAAGGTGGGAGATCTGAAGAAGGAAAGCACCTCCTTATCCTCTGCCCTACTCAGTTTCTCATCTCCCGAGTTTATAACGGCTTCCTCTCGCTGACTACTACAGCACCGTTTTCCTTTCCGACGCTGGGTTGCTTTCCACAAAACCAGGCCCCCTACTGCAACACCCAGCAGGGTCGCCAAAGTAATCGTCACTGCTGTTTGCTTGGGCATGTTTTTAATCCCCCTTTTCCCCCCTCAAAATGGCATTGTAGGATTTTGTCATGGCCTGCAAAGAAAAACGAGAGAGGTGGAAATTAAAAAGACAACTTCTTGAAATGTGTTTAGAGGCATGGAATACACCTGCTGGCATCGTAACAAGGTTCTAGCCCCAACTCATGATCCTGACAGAAGAAAGACCGGGCCCCACTTTGACTGGGGGTCATGGGACAGACTGCTGCAATGGTGGACTGGGCAGTAACAGGAGACTGAGCACTACTGTTGACCCACCAAAAACATTAAAGGGAATCCATTCTTTTATACTGGTGCAACAACTTCCGCAAACTCTGATATTTCACAAGTAAACTAGTTGGGGCGATTATCAACATCTTTTAGCTCAGTTTGGAAACAGATCAACTTAAACAAGACAAAATTACTTCTGAATAAGCATGTCCATTCACACATTAGTAAATAACAGTCATTGTCCATTACATTCACATTCATACCAAGGTCAAACAGCTTTTTGGGCATTGAAAAGCCCCCAAAAAAAAGCAGTATCTATTTAGAAAGTCACTTTCCCTTCAATACACCGAAATCCTCACCTCCCCAGCCCACCACCTTATTTTTAAAGGTCTGCCCCTGCACAAGCGCTCTTCGACACAAGCCGAAGATGCAGTGCGGGTGCTGCTCCAGCCCTGCGGGACTGCTGACAGCGTGCCCAGGGTGGGCACCCACACCTGCCTGGATGCTTGCAAAAGGATGGGTCATTCACTTGCGCTAAAGCTGACCGAGAAGACCAACAGCACCGAGGGCCACCCGTACCTATGGCCTATTCCCCGGCTCCCATGGCTGCCAGCTCTCCGGGAACCGGGGGATGCCGGTGCAGAGTGTGGCCCTGTGACCCCAGGCGTCCCCCCCAACACGAGCAGAAGAAGGCCTGCTGGCACAGAGCGCTGCCTGGTCAGCCCCAGCGAGCTGCGCGGGGGCAAGGCCGGGCCCAGGAGGCCCAGGCCGGCGGGGCAGAAGTGCACCGGGCGCAGGCCGGGGATCCGGCGCCGAGGCCTGGCTGCTGCAGGCCCCCCCTGCAGAGAGAGCAGGCTCTAGGCTGCCCCGCAGGCCTGCGGGATGGGGTAGGTAGGGGTGGGACGCAGCTCCCCTTAGCACCAGGGCGACAGCGCTGCCCGTTTTAGTCTCGGTCAGGGCTTTACCAGGAGGAGGCCCGGGTGACGCTACCGCGGGGACCGAGCAGGCGGGAGGCGCCGAGTGCCCGACCGGGGAGGCCGCGGGCTCATCGGCGCGAGGCAGCCCTCCCCCGGGATGCGCGTAGCAATCTCTCGCGCCCCTCCCCAGCCCCTACCCGCCCCGCTGGGGCGTCCACCTGCCTGCCCGCCCGCTACCTGCGTCTTCGCGGAACGGTTATCTCCGGCAGCAGGAACCGCGCACACCGGGAAACTTAGAGTAGAGGACGCTTCCTCTTTCCCGGCGGTACGAGCGAGCCGTGGGCGCCGCCATGTTGTACGGCAGCTGCGGGCCCGGCGGTTCCCGATAGCGGTCCGGCGGCACCATGGCGCCTCTCGGGTGCCGTGCCTGGCTTTTTCGAGGAAGGTGGCGGCTGCTGCCACTTCGGGCCCGCGGTCCTACCCGCGGGAGCGCCTGTCTGTGTGCCTGTCTCGCCGCTCCCGGGGCGGCAGCAGCCGGCTCCCAGCGGGAGTTGGCGGGGTTACGGTGGCGGCGGCAGCAGAGTCGCCGCGGTAGTGTCCCTTCAGCCAGGGGGTACCACCTCAAAGCCAGCGCTGCGCTGCCAGGCGCGAAGAAACACACACCCCCCCCGCACTGGCGAAGCGCGAAGAAGAGACCCCGCTCGTTTGCGAAGGGGAAGCTCGTGGCAGGGCTGCGGGCCCCCCCCCCCAGGCCCGCAGAGTGCCGCGAAGCGAGGCGGAGTGCAGCCCTGGTGGGGTCGGCAGCGGGGTGCCCGCCCCTGCCACAGCCCGCACCCCGCCAGCCGGAGCCGAGCCCTGCGGGCATCCCGGGCCCGCCATGCTGCGGAGCAAGGCGGGAGCGGGGAACGGGGGCAGCCGGGGAACGGAAGGTTAAAGAACAAAGGCAAGACCGGAAAGGGAGCTGAGCGCCCCGTGCCTTCCAGTGCCCGAGACTTCCCAATTACGCGCCGTTGGAATCCCGGCCAGCTGCGTCTGATCGGGGGAGGCACTGAAACCAGGGAAATACTGCTTTAAATTGCTTTAGCAATTCGGCAGCGTCAAGTTTTGTTTGGTTTTAACTTTGCCACTTCTAATGCCATCATCAGGGTAGGAGGATCTCCCTGGTAGAGACTTGGGGTTCAACAGATGGTCCGAGGGGTGCCACAAAGCAGCTGCTGGCCATCATCGGGGGAAGTCTCTATCGAAGCAGTATTTTTTTCTGTCTGTAGGTGGATTGCTCGTCTCCCATCACCACCACCCCACCTTTTTTTTTAAACGGAGGAATGAAGTAGGGAGAAGCAAACAGGGAACATGGTTGGTTTGCAGAACAAGACTCCTTATTGGAAATAAGGTGACTAGGCTATTAAACTTGAAACACCTGCTTATTCTAAGGACTGGTCTAAGCCAGGATGGTGTGATCACGTCAGGTCTCACTGGTCGTAGGGTCACATCAGGAAACTTTGTTGCCTGTTGACTTGTGCCCATCTTTTGAATGTAGAAATGCTTTCTGCCCGAGAGTTACAGCTTCTGTGTAATTCACCTTTCTGCAAAGGCTCCATCTTGCTCTACAGTGAAGAAATGTTTATCCATTTTTGTATTTATCCAGCATGGATTCCAAAGCATTGCAAGCTTACACCCTGCAGTAACACACACATCTTGTCTCTGGCTCATTCTCCTCTACCGGGGAATGTCTGAATCTCCCTTACAGTGACAACCTGGCCACAGCTTCTCCATACATCCCCTATGCTCCAATGCACTAGACACAGCAGACCAGTTGAAATGGAAGTCACCAAGGTGACAGGGACAAGCACTGCTCCCAAGCTCATCACATGACTCATACTCGGAGAAAAGTGCATCACACGCATACTCAGAAAAAGCTGAAGGGTTCTGTCTGTAACTGAGTTGACACACCCAGATGGACATGTTCTCCCTCATTCACTCCCTCCCTCCCTCTCCTCCTCTCCCTGCCCCCCCACCCCTGAATGTATGCTGCTTTCTTCTACAAGGTCACTGTAGTCTACCATAAACCTGGATGGACAATCTGTAAGGGCAGTCCCACATTTCCTGTTCAACCTGATTGACTACTTGCTCCCTGCTCCCTTGCTCCAGCATTCCGGTAATGACAGGGTCAGAGAATCAGGGAACTGATCCAGCTGTAAACTAGTTCAAGCAAAAATGTTAATGTCTGGGGACATGACAGACTTATTTCAAGACCCAAGTGACTGGAAGAAGATCCAAGAAGCCAGTGTGGCTGGGTTCCAGGATCCAGCTGCCCTGTTACAAGGCATTCTGAAGAGAATTCTATCAGAGCTCAAGATGAGCTCAGAATAGTGACCAAATCTGCAAAGCTTGTTCATAGTTGGACGCATTCTGGCATCCACTCAGAAATCGGAAATAGTCCAGTTTTTCCTTTTACAAATTGTTTATTTTAGTTCCAAATGTAATAGGAGCTTAAATGTAAAGTTACAAAGTGCGGAAAACAGTAAAATACCCCAGCATTTGTTACACAATGAAAATCTCCCAGAGAAGATGCTCTATAATGGAACCTTCAAGTCTAGCTTTTCTACAACAGCAGGGTTCTATCCTTGACTGCATGTAAAGCCTTTACTTTTCATGGCATCACTGATATAAACAGAGTCCTGTAAACCATAACTCTCTTTAACAGCTTGTCTTACTACCTACATAGCCATTTATTCAAGTATAAATGTTAAATTAAAAATAAATGAAAGCAACTGATACACAAATGCACTCTGGAAAACACAACAAAACAAAAAAAAAACCCCACGAGTTCCCAAAGCCCGATGGGGACATTGCTGAAAGATAAGGTAGCCAAGTGAGTAAACTTTACCTGCTGTCTTAGCCTTACTTAGGAGAAATCTATTGCAGCAGGTAACTGGAAGCCTTTACATGGTAAACAGCAAGATTTACTTTTCTTTCTGTCTCTGTAGCCTGATCTGAGATCTCTGCAGAGGTGTCTGTCAAAAGACTCATTTTTAGCCCAGTTTCCTAAGGAAAGGAGGCTTATGCAATTACAGTGTCTGTTGGTGTTTCTGCCTGGGGGTCCCCTTTCTTTCCACCTTTCCTTGCCAAAAAAACATGTTTAAGCCCTTGCCCAATTCCATCTGAATTTGTACAAAGGTAACTTCTGTGCAATGCAAAGGCAAATCGATGACACAGATCCTAATAAAGCTGTCACTGATAAAATGGCAAGCACGTGCAGACACCACTTAATACACATAGAAGAACCCACACAGCAGTGCCGCATCAGGACCAGGACATAGGAAACCAGGCTTCACTTGTTCACAGAAAAAAAAGAAAAAAAATTATAATCACATTGTCTCATCCTACAACAGGAAGAGGACTAGGGTAAATGTCTCAGCATTCAAAGGAAAAATCAGTGATCGTGGAGTATCAAAGGAGAAGAGGCTCCAGTCAAGACTTAAATTGCTGTTAGCAGACAATGAGCAGAGAGCAGTGTGCAGTCCCCACTAGCTCATTAGTAACAATCCTATTTGGGGCCCCATCCCACGCCGCAGAAGAAAGCCAAACTCACATTTCAACTCCTAATGTGAGTTCTCTTCCTCCTGTCGACGCTAATAACCCCATGACTACATATGCAAACAAGTCACTTTGAGCAGGGTTTGTTTTAATAGGGCTGATACCATGGAAGCAGCAGGACTGTTTCTTTCATCAAAAACTCAGAGTGAGATCAGTTTCAATTAGCTGTGAAGCCACATCCTAAATGTGGAGTTTCACACTGCAACAGGGTGGACAGAAAGTTTAGCTCCTGTTGAAAAGGCAGTTCTGCTTCCCCCTTCTATCTGTATATATTCTTCTACTGTTTCACTGCTACAAATATTGGTGCCAGTTTTATTGAAGGAATTAAGCTAGCAGAAAGCTAGTGCAGCAAAAAATGGGGTTTTCTTCTCATTTAACTCCTTGAACTAACTCATCATGGAGCCAGATCTCAGTGAAACTACATCTTAAGCCAAAAGATGAATCAGCGGTAAGTCACTGCGGGGATCTGCCAGTGTTTGCAGGTTTTGCAAAGAATCTGAAAAAAAAAAGCCAACTCTCAGAGGCGCGACCTGCCAGCTTGATCCCACAAAGATGAGTTGTATTAACAGTGATCATCATCAACATATTTCTTCATTAATTGCCAACTCTTTCATTGCTTATGTAGGAATAGAGGAATTTCACAATTCAATTTATTGAAGAGCTACTTACTTGGGAACTTACCCTGGTGGTTTAGTTCCAGAAGGCACACTAAGTTGGCCTCACAGCTCATGGTTGCTAAGAAGACGACATCCCCCACCTACCAAAATTGCCTGCTCCCAGCTGGGGACTCCCGACCAGCCTGGGCTGCTTTTGGCATTCATTGGGATGCTTCCATGAGCCAAAGGCAGACAAGCAGGCCCAGTGAGTAGCAGCATCAGTACGGAGAAAGGGACAGAACACATGGACACAAAATAAAGCCACCTTTCAGTGGCCACAAGTCATTAGATTTTAGATTGGCTCAGCTACATGTTAAAGCTACTTTCAGTCTTTAGCTGAACAGCCCCAGGGGGAGATGTTTGAGAGAACAATGCAAGTTCTTTTCACCTTTCAGATCTGTGGAATTAGTAAGCAAAAGGAGAAAAGCCCAGAACCCATCTAATTTCCACTAGAGGGAATAAATTCCACAAGTAAAAATTTTTTTAAAATGACATGTCTAAAACAGTATCATCTTCTTGGCTTGCCTTCCTATTGTTTCTATTTCTCCCACCCCCCCCCCCCCCCCTTTTTTTTTTTTTTTTTAATAAATAAATGAATTAATAAAGCCTTGACTAAGTCCCACTTCCCTAGTAACTGCTCTCTCAATTCTGGACTCACTTCATAGACATCTATCAGTGTCCAAACGTCTTCATTTCCACTCTGGATTAACCAAAGCCATTCAAAGACTAAACAGCTAAAAACCAAAGCAACACAAAACAAAATTATTTAAACCTCATCCTGTCTGACCTGACACAGCCATGCTTCACTTAAATTTTTTTTTTTTTTTTTTTTTTTTAACCTATCTAAGCCTTCCTTCCAAGTGTTTCTTGACAGACTCAGAAAGCTGTATCCTTGGTCTTCTTTTATCCTCCCACGTTATCTCTGAGTTATCTCATCTGGAATATAAATACAACTAACAGCTCTCTGCAGATGATTTACAGATCTGCTCCTTTCCCCAGGGCTATCTCCCTCTATCCAAACTCAAATCATAGCCCTTTTCTGTCTTTGATGCATGAATAGCAGGAAGTTAAAGCTCAGCAAAGATAGAAGATGGTTTTGTGTCTTCCCTGAAAGCCCTCTTAGTATCCTGTATCCGAGGATAACATCACCAGTCTACCTACCAGTCAAGCTTGCATGTCAACTGTCACCTCTGACTGAAACCCCTTTGTAGATCCTAGCACCCAGGGTACATCTAAATTTTAGACTTGTTCTATATGGCACCTCTGAGACAAAGTTGTTTGATCCACCCATGCAACTAAGACCCTTGTTTAGGTCTCTTGCTTCCATACCTGGGCTGGCCCAATACATCTCCCTCCTGCATTAACCAATGCAGCTTGTAACACAACAACCATCAAGTGCTGTAAGTCCCATGGTCTGACAATAGAGTAAAGCTGACTGTAGGCCTCCTATTAATGATCAAATACACCACGGCCATCAAACAGAAACCACTAATACAATTTGACCCATTCTGACAATTCAGATCTTTTCAGAAAAAAAATGTAGAATTTGTACCAGTATGTCTTAAAACCAGATCAGGTACTGTCAGACCTTCCAGGGGAAGAACAAAAACTGGCGTGGGTAGAAGCTAATGCAAGAGCAACATGACACCATGGCCATACCCCGTCCAGATCAATTTAGTACTCTGGGAGACTGGGCTGTGCACAGCCCTAAAATTAGCAACTTTGAAACCACAACCCAAGAGTGTTTACATAGATCATTTACTCTGACCGCATCACTTCTCTGAAGCATTCTGCTAGTTCCCTCTTCTGCATCCCACCAAACATTGTTTACTCATCATCATTTCCAAGAGTATCTACAGAAAGTCACCACCCTGTTCATTATCTCCCATTTCCTTTCCAATTGGTTCCTCCCCTCTATTGCCCACTTGTTGAAACTCCAATCAAAAGAGGAGACTATTATAAACATCCTACAGAATTACGCTGCTCAAGCAGTGTGCACAGACAGACCCTGGTTTACCCTGCCCACCAAGCCCAGTCAGGCTCAACCCAGTTTGCTGTGAAATTCAGATGGTCTCAGTACATGTCCAATGGAACAGTAACTTCATGAAGTCCAGTCTCTTTGACTAAGTACTGTCCACACCTCAACTCAGAAGGTTTCTATTAAAGTAGAAAAGATGCTTCATTGATGCTACTTCAGCGTGACTCAGGCCAACAATGTTATGTGTTTTGAAGAGATGACAGCACTGTGGCATTATGAACACACTCTGGCGTTAACAACGTGGCAGCATGTTATTGTCAAAGGAAGATTTTACCAGTACAGGTCATGATAATTTCCTTATATTCAAAATTAATTCAAACAAAGCAATCAGAGAGTGAAAAGAATGCTCACCAACACTTTTTTTTTTTTTTTTTTTTAACCTATATGGTTCTGTAAGAGAATATGTGCATTTAGCAGAACAGATTGGCAGTCTTTGATTATTTTTCTTCCAAGTTCTGACAACATGGTATCTTCTTACTGCTTACAAATGTGATTAAAAAAATACTCAGTTAAATCTTTCCTGGAAATCCTAGCATTGGGGACTTAGGAAATGATTTTATTTCTATTTGTCTATGTAGGTACACATCTTCCTGAGAGACTGGACCCAGGATATGGAGAAAAAGCACCAGAGAATTTATCACGTTACACTTCAAAAGAAAGGCTCCTACATCTATTTATTTAACTACAGAAACCAAATATATCCAACATGAACAATACTTTAGGAAAGAGGAAAAAATCAATAACATATGACAATGGGACAGCTGCAGTCACCAAGGGCAGGCTGGATGAGGCTTTGAGGAAGCTGATCTAGCTGGAGGTGTCCCTACCCAAGGCAGGAGGATCACAAGGTCCCTTCCAACCCAAGCTATTCTATGATCCCATGATTCTCTACTATATTTCCGGAAGGCTCTCAGATCATATGGTGGTATGTGCGAAAAATTACGAAGGAGAGAACGGGATACAAATGGATGGGGTCAGTTTACAATCTATAGGTAGGGAAATGTAATGCCACATGTATGTTGGGAATTCAACAGTGAGCAACAGTATCTAATATTATTGTGAGGGCATAGAATTCCATGGCATGAAAGCAAAAGAGCTATAAAATATGATCTACACCAGTGCAATTTACCTGTGTCTGAAGCTAAGGCAATAAACACAAATCGTGATGGACAGGGTCTTTGCCTCTCTAAACTGCAGCTTGCTAGGTATGTTACACAGCGACTGCTGGCCATCAACAACTGCAACGAGAAAAAAAACCAACTTCATATAGCTCAGATGTAGAAGTGATTAGCTGTTCTTTGTTATCCCTTTAATATTAACACTGTTAATTATCATTCTAACAGAAAACAGTTAACAGTGTGTCTGTATATTCCTCTCAAATTATTATACCTGCAGTTAAACTCTGATATTTGTACATACAGATATTATGTATAGAAAAAAGTTATACAAGAAGTTGAAACGTAAGAAATTATCTGCATTTTTTATAGGTTTTCTTACATTCCTTTCTTTTTTTCTGATTAGAAGGACAAGTTTGTTACATGTTTAATGCCACAGTGCTGTCAACTAAAGAGCATGGATTATAGCATTTCATGTTCTTTCTATAATCTTAACCAAGAAGAATCCTAAAGCACTTAAAATGACTTTCTATAGTGAAATAATTTCACTTTCTATGGAAAAGCTGTCCCTGGAACATGGCAGCAGTCTATCGGTACTCTGTAATGTTGCCGTACCACAGTTTAAAGCAAGGTTTTCCATTTGTTTTAAAGTTTGGAGACTCCTGATTCCCAGTAGGTGCAGTTCCACAGAAAAAAAGGCCATGACTGTCAGGCTAATTCCTCAACTTCCAAAAACTTTATCTTCCCTAGGTACTGGTGCCAGGTCACCTGTGCCTGTGGAGGAATACAGACCCGAAAGCCTGAAGTGGCAGGTCCGGAGCTGCTCACCTTGTGCGCAGAGAGTGCAGTCAGAGAGGCTGCAAGGTGGGACTGGGGGTCCGCACTGCACCTCAGGGATGTCAGTCTTCGAAGGACACTCCTGATGCCACGTAACACAAGCCAAAGACGTTACGTGCGAGGGACAGGGTCCTGTGGAAGACAAATGGTATCTTCACCACAAGCACACAGGGTGCCATAGAACAGTGAAGGGCAGCACAGATCAGTTCCATCCGTTTAGCTGGCTGCCTTTTGTGTTTTTGTCGATACTGAAGAGTAGGAGAACATCCATCTGTACTTCCAAGAGTCTTCTGGGGTGCACAGAGATCTACTTACTCACTTGAGAAGGGGCAACCCTCTAATTTTCAGTGTTGCTCGGGTACAGGCAGGAGTGAGCAACCAATAAAACCTCAGAGAGCCCCGTAAAAACAATCTTAAAAAAAAAAAAAAATTCTAAAGACATAAGTTTTAGAGATTCCCCAGAAACCACTCAGCATTTACGGAGGACAAACTCCAGTGCAAACCGTGTACTCCGGAGAGGTCCCTTCCCCTTCACCTCCATCGGGGACGACGCCCGCTCGCCGCGGCAGCACCTGCCCGCCCGCCCGCCGCGGGCTCGGCGGCAAACCCCTCACCCGGGCCGGGGCGGAACCGAGCGGCGGCGGGAAACGTCCTCCGCGGCTCCTCGGAGCGGCGAATGCCTCCGTCCCCCCCGCGCACCGTTACAGGAGCGAGTTAAAAAGCGGCGGCGGTGGCGGCGCCGCGACGTTAGAGCCGGGCCGGGAGGCGCGGGTTGCAGCTGAGGATCAGCTGCTGAGGGGAGCGGGGAGGAGCCAGCGGGATCAGGAAGCGGCGGAGTGTCTAACACCTCTCTGCCATGGCTGGCTAAAGAAAAATCATCATAACCATAACAAGGGGGGAAGCGGGGGAGGGGAGGCGGCGGCGGCGGGGGAAGGGGCGGCGGGGGAAGGAGCGGCGGGGAGCGGCGCAGGCGGCAGCATGAAGAGGAGAGGCGGCCGGGGGGGCAGCATGCGGTCGGTGGTGGGGTTCCTGTCCCAGCGGGGCTTGGAGGGGGACCCCTTGCTCACCCACGACTTCCAGCGGAGACGCCTGCGGGGCTGCAGGAACCTCTACAAGAAGGACCTCCTGGGCCACTTCGGCTGTGTCAATGCCATTGAATTCTCCAACAATGGAGGCCAGTGGCTGGTCTCAGGTAAAGCGAACGCTCCCCGTCCCTCGCCCCCTCCCGCCACCCCCTCCCCAGAAAGCATCTTCCTCCTCCTCCTCCTCGGCCGCCTCCCCCGCGGCCCGGGGGGGAGGGGAACCGCGGCAGCGGCGCTCGGAGTCGTTTCTCAAACCTACCGGTGCCCGGGAATAATGTTTCCCAAGTAGAGACCTAAAATGGTTGACAGGTTTTAAATTCTACTATTATTGGGGGCGGGCGGGGAGGGGGGGAGCCCTGGACAAAGTTTTTACGAGAGTGCTTCCAGGGCGCCGGGGGTGCCCCTTTATTTGATAGCTCTCGTGTTTGGCTCCTTAAAAGGGGATTTTATTAATTTTATTTGGGGGGGGACGATGACGCCCGAGAGGAAGCACCCCCGCGGCGTGCATTGTGGGCGCCGGGTGACATTTGTCAGCGCCGTGCCCCGGGCCGGCTCAGCAGGGAAGGGACGGGGGGGGCAGTGGTCGCTGCCGGGGGGCAGGCCGGCGTTTGGCCGGGGGGGATGCAGTCCCGCTTGCTGTCGGACGGGGAACCGGATCGGTTTAATTGAGGGGCTGGTCACTTTGGGACCATCCGCATCTTCTTCTGGGGGAGGGGAGTATGGTTTTGTTTTGTTCCTCCTCCTTCCTCCCCTTGGAGGGCGCGTTTGGGGAGGGGTGGGGGATTATTTTCCCGGTGGTGTTTTTTGGGTTCAGGTTCTCCCTGTTGCTTGCCTGGGGCTGCAGGAGCCATGGGGGCGGGGGGGATGCTGTCAGGTAGGAGGGTGGCGAGAGCTTGACATCAGCTGCGACACTGAGGACGGGTAAAGGTTCTTCACCCCCTTGCCCCTGGCCGGGGAGGGGCTGCGGGGATCGGCTGCTGGGTGCCCGCCTTCCCCCCAACCCCAGCAGCGCTGGGCGCAGGTGCCTCTTCCTCCTTCCCCGCCTCCGGGCTCGGAGGGGCGGTGGGGGAAGGAGGCAACTTCAGGCCGGGGCCTGGCCGGGCGCTGCAGGCCGCGCTCTCCTCGGGCGGCTCTTAGCGACAGGCCGGGGAATCGAGGGCCTATCCCGCCCGCGGCGGGGCACGGCTCGGCGCCCCGAGGGTCGGGCCCGGAGGGGCGGCGGTAGTCCTCTCCCACCGAGCCGGGGGACTCCGCGCCCCGCCGCGAGGGGCTAGAGCCCCTCGGGGAGGCGGGGAAGGAGCTGCCACCCCGGAGGGGTCGCCCCTACCGCGCCGCCCCGGGGACGGCCAGGCCGCTGAGCGCCGTGTCCATCGCAGGCCGGCGGGCGGGAGCGCGGTGTCCCGGCCGCCACACGCCCTCGGGGGAAGAGAGCTGGAGGTAACGGCCCCCCTTCCCCTGCCCTCCCGCGGGTTGGGGCCGCCGGCAGCTCCCTCCCCCGGGGCCGGCTGCAGCGGGGAGGAACCGTTCCCTGTCCTGCGAGGCAGCAGCCTTCGGGGGAACCGTAGAGCTCCGGCATAAGGCTTAGCAGCTTTGTTGAGAGTGGTTTCTCCACTGCAAGAGGGTAATGGCCTGGTTACCAGTCAAGAGGTGGAGGAGGGGCGAGAGGGTTTCGGCTTTGCCTGGCCACCCTCTGGTGGGCTGTAAATAGCAACAGGGGCTACTGAGGATAGTGATGGGGGCATGGCTGAGCAGGCTGCTTTTTGCCTTGGAGTGGTGTCTGGACAGAGGGGGTCTCTTTCGCACAAATAACTCCAGAAGTAACACGGGGATTCAATAAGAAGTTATTATGGCTGTTTGTTTACATTTAAGCAAGGGCAGAATAAAAACCCCTTATACACTGTGAGCAGAAAGTGATACACTGAGGCCTTCCTAAATTTAACTTTCTTGCGTGAAAAAACATGAAAGCATGAGTCCAGTGATTTCTGGAATAAGCATCCATGAAGTGTTACTAAGTCAGGGATTCTCTTATCTCTATACACAGGCAACTTTTGAGATATGCATCCTTTTATCTTGTGAATATACATATACATGTGTGTGTATAAATATATACATATAGACACGTGTGCATGTTGGAAGGGAATGCTGATTATCTATTCTAAACTTCCCATATGTGATAGAGTTGGCATGCTGGTTTATACTGGTCCTTCTCCAGTAGAAAGTAGAGCTATGTATTTCTACTTAACAAAAGTGCTACAGAGAGCTCAAGTGCATCTGTTGTTGCTTTTTTATTTTCCATAATAAGTGATAGTAACACCATTAGTTATTTCTGTTCTTCTTGCTGAAGAAAGCCTCAGGAGGCACTTCAGGTCTTGTTATATCATTGATGCACTTACCTATGTTGACATCCATTTTTTTAGGTAGAAGCATAAAAAGTTATGGGCTGGAAGGGACTTTTAGGAATTAACTTTGTCCCTTGAGTCAAGGTAGGTGCAGCGAAAGAATGGAGGCAGATTTCCCATCAAGTGGACACCTAAAGAAGTGTAGGTACAAGGAAGGCTTTCCAACTATGTCCAGTTTTCAGTTTCCTAACTTCTCATAAAGCTTCAAAATGTTTAAGAGGTGTAAGCTTTTCTTCCATATGTAAGAAATAAATGGTACTGGAGTTCTGCCCTCCTAAATTTCATGAAATGACTAGGAAGCAAGTAAAAAAAAAAAGGGAAGAAAAATGGGGGTGGGAAGAGGATGCTTAAGTTACATGTGCTAGCAATGGACAAATGTGGGAGAATTAAGAACAGACTACCTTAAGTCTGACCTTGAATGATGCCCTGAGAAAATGAAGAGCTATAATTGTGATAACTTTTTCTTCCTGAAGTTTTACATTATCTGTGACCATAAGATCTAGAATGCTTTATATGACTAGTAGCAGCAAACAGGTGCTTTGTTCTTCAGTCAAGAATAAGAAAGTAAAAAGCAAAAGATTTATGGATCCTCTGTTATTTCATGGCATTATAAGCCTTCATTAAAATTACACTCAAAACACTCCTTTTTTTTTAAGGTCATACTTAATCTTGAAACTCTGAGAAACAGCAAAAGCAGGAAAGAACAGTGAGGAGAGTTCAGATGAAAGATAGAGGAAAGGTGTAAGATGCCTCTAATCTGAAGTCTTCTAGAAGAGTTGCTTCAGAAGACTTCCAAATGCAGATAAAGCCTTAGAATAGATGGCATGTGGGTCTCTTCTCCCTCAAAATAGTCAGTGTGCTGAGGTAAGGATGAGATGTTAGATGCTTCCATCTGCGCTTGTAGCAGCTAAGAGAGTTAACGGGGATATTGGAGTGTGTGAAAAGGGAGAGTGCAAGCAGTTTTTTTCAGTTGTTCAGTCTTAAGGAATACGTATATTCTTAACTTGGAGAAGTCTGCTTCAGCTAATTGACTTGTTAACAACTTAGACCTTGTTAGAGCTCTTTTAAGTACAGCTGATACGGTGCATTCATAGTGGCTATAGTGGTGCCATTTAAATGCTAGCCTGCATCAACCACGTTCGTGCTGTTCTCATCAGTATTGGCTGGAATGCTTTTCTTGGGTACGTGTCCCACTTTTTTTTTTCCTACTTTTTTTTTTTTTTTTTTTAACTGCTTCAGTGAGTATTTCAAACTGCTTAAACAGGGTTTATATTACAGTTCCAGATAGTTTTCCTATTAGGATTTTGGAGAGGACTTCACTGTAGACAAGCCTCAGCAGGCCTCTTGAAAGCATGTTTGAAACTTTTTGGTATCTTAACTTCTATAAATCTTTTATGGGAGATCACACATTTAATAGAAATTAATTTTGTTCCTAGCCATGTTTTCACGTAAAAAAGTTGAGGCCAACAAGATGGGTTGAGGGTGGGGGAGAGGGCAGAGGGGCAGCCTGTAGGCTTTTTCTGTACCTGTGAGAAACTCAACAGTCCCACTTTAGAGAGGGGGAGAAGGAGAGAAAGACACTCCTGGGGCAGGAAGGGACAGGCATAAGGACAAGACTTAAAGAGAATTGAGAGAAATTAAAGGAGGAGGTGGATGCTCAGGAGAAGATGCAACATGACAAGTAGAAAACACCTATCTGTGAAAAGACACAAGGGAAGAGGAAATACTAACATATAAGATATGTGTAAGTGGGCTGAAATTAGTTAAAACTGGCTGCTAGATGGAGGTGGAAGATTTCATTGGACAAAATGTCTTTGCGGCACTTTATATGCTAGGTGGTGGTATTTTTCTGTTAACAGTTTAAGAAACACATGACTGTCTGTGCACGAAATTAATTTCACTGTGCAATGATGTGCAACAGACTTCTTCCCTCAGACACGGCAAGCAGCTTCTTCTAAAATTAAACTTCTTAAAAATCATCTTTACTTAGTCTGTGTAATAGGTTTTCTTTCTCCTATCCTTGAGTTTGCTGAATATGCTTTCCTATTTTGTTTATCTGACTGTCATTTTTCATGCCTGCTATCTCTTACAAACATGAGTATCCTTATCAGAACCTCCCACTTTCCCCCCCCCCCCCCACTTTAACTGCACTTTCAAGATAATTTCTGGGAAGTACTGTAATCTGAGGTTTACTTAATCCATGAATATGTTTTTTTTTTCTTTTGGTTTTCCCTCACCAGATAATACAAAAATGAATAGCTCTTCTATAATTGTAGATTTGTAGGGATGTAAGAAAGTACTGAAAATTGATCTGTCATTTGGCTTCCCTGTAAACCTGAAGGAGCATGAGCCTAAAACAGGGGAATGAGGTGACTTTAGCAAAGGTCGTGGAATATTTCTTCTGAAGGAAGGGCATTGTGTATCAGACGTGTTGTAAAGAGGGTCTGTTTTGATCTTGGTCTCTTTGTATCAAGCAGAATTTTGAATAAGGAGGGATCTTACTTAGATTCAGTTACTTTGCAGTGTTTTCATGAATGTCTAAGAAAATGTAAAGGTGATAGCAGCAAAGGCAGCAATAATTTCAGAGGTTAGGAGTTAAAGGTAATTTAGAGACATTACTTTGAAAACATGTCAGCGTGGTTTGATAGGGACAAGTGCAAACTACATCATATGAATAAAAATGGTCAACTCTATCAATACACTGGAGACTAGACCATAGTTATGTAGAAGCAGATCCAAATATGATAGCAGATCACAACATCAGACATGATAAAGCATGTGGAGTAATCCTGCTTTCCTTGGTGCTGTTGGGGCCTCAAATGGAGCACTGTGCTCAACTTTGGGCACGTACTGTGAGGAAGATGTGGCTGAACTAGAGAAAGTTCAGGAGAGAGTATGAAGAATGGTCAGATGTCTACATAAAAGAAAAGCTGAGTAGAGTTGCAAGTCTTAAGCTGCAAAAAAAAATGTTTTTAATTATTATTACATAAAGTTGTAAATTCTTTGTGCACTGGGAATAGGGCAAAGAAATGGTCGTAAATTCCAGGAAGAAAGATTTTAGGATGTGCTTGATCTTACACTTCCCCTTTGTCCTGTAATTTATTCACTTATTTCTCCTTTCAGTTGTTTGTAATGTGGCACTCCTAAAGCTTGATGTCATAAGCTGGTATGATGGAAGCATCTTGAACAGGGGAAAGGAATAGGGAGGGATGGGTTGGTTGTCTGACAGTTGATTTTCTGTCAGGTCAACTTCTTTAACCTACTTGTCCTCTGGCTGCATCACCACTGGATTCAGTGTGAGGGAAAGCAGCAGGTGCACATGGCAAGGGGGAGTGGGATTATACATAATGTCAAACTGCACCCTTGGCTAGATGTTAGGATAATCTGCCTAATGGCAAGGATAACGAAGCACTGAAATAGGCTGTCTAAGGAGGGTGTGCAAGCTACCTCACTGGGGTTTTTTAAGACCAAAGTAGATACACACCTACTGGGAATGATTCTGACACAGGCTGACCTTTTACCCATGGCTGGTGTCAAATAAGTGATCAGCTTCTTGCAATACCATTCAGTTTCACTTCCTGCCATTTGTGCAACTTCTGGAGTAGATACAAGCAAGAAGATTAACCTGTTATGGTACAGTTTAGAAGTGTTGCCACTTGCCGTGTTCTTCAGTGACTGGACCTGGTATGTGGGAGACAGAGGAGTAGCAGTCTAGAGCTTCATCCCCAATCATCAGAGTTAATGCACTTAGAAACTGCAGTTTTAAAGTGTTGACTGGTATGATTTTGAACTGCTTCTGTGAGCGCCTAAGAGCTCACGTGTGTTTCATGAGCTACGTGGATACTGTTTAGACCCCTTCCTTTTGGCAGGGGTATGTTCTGGCCCCCTTTGCACCATTTCCTGGACTATAGGTAGACCCCTGTTACTGTGAGATAGACTCTTCTTCCAAAGTTAATGGTGTATATATTTAATGATTACCTATTTAGAAGGTAACCAGGTAAGGAAACTTACTTGGAGAAGAGCTAGTTCAAAAGCAGGGCAAAATTAGAATGCTTTGGTTTAGGAACTGTGGAGGCAACAAACTGTGCCGAGCTGTATCCCATGCTGAGTCATTTGGGACCTGTTCAGTTATTTAGAATAGGCATATCCTGCCTATAGTGTTTGTTTGTGCTACTTTAAAAAGCAAAACAAAAGCCAAAAGAAAACAAGAGAAAAGAAAGATTGTATGCAGCATGCACAAAACATTCTGAAGTAGGCAAGCTATGAAGAAGAAAAGGCACTTGTAATTCTTCTGGAAGGTCTGCTTTGGGTCCACAGGAGCTAGGAGATTGTCAAGGGTGAACACAGAGTGTTTGTCTACTTGAGACAGGATAACTGTCTCTAGATTTAAAATGCAAGCTTTCTTTTTAGATGTGTTGTTATGTATCTTCTGGATAGAATTCCTTAAACCTACCTGTGTCTTTCATCAACATTAGTCAGAAGGCCCAAATCATTAACAAAGTATTCCAGTGACTCGGGGCAGGGAATAAACATGTGTTTATGTACTTTTGTTCGTGCACACTTGTAAAAAAAAAAGATTACTGCTTATCTCTACATCAAAAGTAATATGGGAAAGTGATAATATTTCTAGCTTCTCTGACCACAGGTGCTTCTTTGGTTTGACTTCTTTTCCTGTCTTCTTTTAATTTTGGCCACAGAAGCAGTTTGGTCCATAACGAACACTGAAGTATTTGACTAATTGAATCTTAAGATATGGTTCCTTTCTGAAAAGTAATTGTAGAATGGCATTGTACAATTCTTAGCTGGGTCACACAAATTTTTACTTTTCAAATTGTCACTCATGTCCTAAACAGAATTGGACAAATAAGATGAAAATGAAGCTAGTTCCACTTTGTAGATGTCAAACTTACTGCTTCTGACACCATGAATGGAAGAATTGCAAGTTTAAGACTTTATGTGAGGCTTCAATTTTGAGAAAATCCACATGTTAAAATCTGGATAACTGGTGGCTAAAGTGTTTTCATATGAGGCCATGTATCCGGGTTCTACAGATGTGTAGTAAACCTGTTGCTGTTGGTATTTGCTCTGTATGATGTCAAGAACGTAGCCGTACATTTTCTCTCTTTTAGGGAGCATTGCAGAGTTATCACAAGTTTGTGCAGTGGTTCCAGTGCTGTTTGAAAAAGGGTGGAGTGCCTTTTTCTTCACATGTTCACATTGGTGTACATGCACAATAAATCCACTCTAAATTGAAGGCATCTTAATTAGTCTGCATTCACGGATCCAACTCTACAGAATGCATGCTCTAGGCCTGGGTTTTCTTATAATTCTCAGACTTGTAACGTATGTTACATAACGTGCGTGCATGTTGTGTCTGAGGAATCATGGTTCCTTTCTACAGAGCATAAAAGCTCTGTATATTCACATCTTCTTTGCTTTCTCCCAGTATACCTGCCCATACCTGTGTGCCTCCCCCCTTTCTTCCCTCTTACTCTAATCTGACTAAGAGTCAGATTTTGGTAGTGTAGATTGCATTTGCCAGTCTGCACCTCTCCTGGTTTCATTCACGCAATGCTTGCCTTTTCTTGGGTATATTTTCTGGTGACTTGACACTTCCTGTTCTCTTGTATGAGGGTTCAGAGATCGATAAAGTGTCTTTCTGCCACAGATCCTCCTCTGTGACTGGACACATTGGTAAGGCTTTTTCTTTCTGGTGGAACTGGCCTTAAGTCAGAAGTATTTCTGGAATAGCTGAATAACTGCATCTGAATGGACTTGTGCAAAGTGTTTGATGCTGTCCTACATGACATCCTTGTCTCTAAATTGAAGAGACATGGATTTGACAGATGGACTCCTCAGTGGATATAAGGAATTGGCTGGATGATTGCACTCAGAGTGGCAGTCAGTGGCTAGATCTACAACTGGAGACCAGTGATGAGTGGCATTGCTCAGGCGTCAGTACTGGGACCAGTGCTATTTAACATCTTCGTCAGCAACATGGGCAGTGGGATCAAGTGCACCCTCAGCAAGTTTGCTGACGACACTGAGCTGTGTGGTGTGGTTGACACGCTGGAGAGAAGGGATGCTATCCAAAGGGACCTTGACAAGCATGAGAGGTGGACCCATGCAGAGTTCAACAAGACCAAGTACAAGGTATTGCATCTCCCCTGATGAGTACAGGCTGAGAGAGATGAAGAAGAAAAGGCTTCGTCAGCGGAGACCTTACAGTGGCCTTTCAGTACTTAAAAGGGGTGTACAGGAAAGATGGGGAAGGACTCTCTATCAAACAGTGTAGTGATAGGACAAGGTGTAATGGTTTTAATCTGAAAGAGGGTAGATTTAGACTAGGTGAAAGGAAGAAATTCTTTATTGTGAGTCTGGTGAGACACTGGAATAGGTTGCCCAGATGAGTTGTGGATGCCTCATCTTTGGAAGTGTTGAAGGTCAGTTTGGATGAGGCTTTGAGCAACCTGATCTACTGGAAGGTGTCCCTGCCCATGGCAGGAGGGTTGGAACTAGAAGATCTTTAAGGTCCCTTCCAACCCAAACCATTCCATGATTCTGTGAACTGGAGTTAGAAGGGAACACACTTTCAACTCACTTAACATTATTGCTTTGTTAAATTTTTCTGCTTCAGTGAGGTATGAGAGGAGTAAAATTGAGGCATGAAACAGAGGTGTAGAAGTTCACAAAGACAAATATGTGGAGGACAATACATAGATGGAGAAGGGACAGAATTGCATGAGTGTGGGGAGCATTTAAAAGCTCCTAAACTGTGCAACATGTCACCACAAAGGCAAATACGGTTCTTAAACTGCTGTAGTGTTTGATACTCAGTAGTCAGACCCTTTGTACCAAAGTCTCGTGGAGAGCTAGGTGTCTGGGAAGAGAGAGACCTTTGGATTCAGTAGGAAGAGTTATTTCTAAACTGGAGGCAGAGGGCACTAAAGTATAGGAGCTTATAAAAAAGAAGGTAGTGGCAACTTCTAACACTGTCAAAGACTTCTCTGCACAGGTTACAATTTCTTCTGCTCCTACCATGTGTGCTGGAAACCACAGCAGTGTTTGTTGTCTTTGGATGTCTTCCATTATTTTTGTTCATATCTGGGCTAGGTGGGTAGTGGAAATGAATGAGTTTGCTGTTAGTGAGACACCTAGGTGGCTGTGCTCTCAGGTAGGAGGATGTTTCGACTTACTGCAGTGGTTTGGGAAATTGGTTTGCTATGGTAACAATTAACAACAGTATGTTGTTATGTTTTGCCCTGACGTGTCCTTTACAGATGTTTTGAAAGACAACAAATACTGTCTGATAGGAGCAATGTTGGCATTCTCCAGCCTTAAATGTTGCTTAAGTTGTTTGATGGGTAGTGATAATGTTAAGACCTGGCTGTTGGCAGCTTTAGAAAGTAATCACTCTGTGTGACAGTCACTTCATGATTTTAGCGGGACGTGTTCATATACTTCAGAAGTCTTGTATTTCTGGGTCTCCTTACTGCCAGATCATCTGCAATCACTAGGGTGCAAATACAACTTTTGCTCTTCTTTCTAGTTGGAAAGGAATCACAGAATGTTACAGGTTGGAAGGAACCTCAAAAAATCATCTAGTCCAACCCCCCTGACAGAGCAGGACCACCTAGAGCAGGTCACATAGGAATGTGTCCAGGCAGGTTTTAAATGTCTCCAGAGAAGGAGACTCCATAACCCCTCTGGGCAGCCTGTTCCAGTTTAGTTGACCGTAAATTACTGTTTTTCTGGACTCATCACATTTGACTCTTATTCCCAGTAGTTATCAAATGCATCACAAATTGTTTTATTGTTTGCTCTGTAAAGTATAAAATCAGGAGGAGGAATACATAATTTTATGGAGCACGGGTAAGCAGAACATGCAGCTGTACTATCAAGGTGATTGTCATAAAGTCTGTTAGGAAACTGAAAGGCTGAGAGACTGTTAACTTAAAGGATGTTTGACATAAACTCTGTTCCATGGGAAGACTTCTTAATAGCTTCACATGATGTGAAAAGTTTTAAGAAATTTGATAAAGAGTAGTCATGAATTCTATTAATGCGTTTACCTCTTCTTGAAGTAAACCCCAGACCAGTTAATTTCAGTTCCCTTTTGTCTCTGTTTCATGCCTTTTTCCTTCTGGATAGCAGCTCAGAAGGTGCTGAGTTTATGCTTTTGATTGATAACTGAAATCAGCATGTTTCTAGGGACACTTTTGACTTATGATCCTGTTCTCTTTCATTTGTTATTAAAGACAGATACCAAAAATATTCTGATTCTGACTTGAAGAAGCTTTATTCAGATTTTTACAGGCATCCGAATCTGATGTTGAAAGTGCTGTCCATTATAATAGTACCTTAATTTTTTTTTTCTCTTCCTAGTAAACAATAATTTAATGCAATTGAAGGATGAACAGAGTCTAACAGTTTTTATCTGACTGTTTACCAGAGAAGTAGGCACTTAAATATAGTTGTGCATAGAGCTCTGAACTGAGAACTTCACCTAAACAAGCAATTGTAAGTTGTTACAGGAAGCTGTAAAGCAAGAGAGTTGAACTTTTTTCCACGGTTATTCTCTTTGTCAGGAGTTCACCTCAGAAATGTCTGTCTTGACCTTTTCAGGTCTGGAAGCGTGACATAACTGTGCATGCTGAATACTTCTCAGTGCTTCAGTAAAATCTTTTCTATGGCCGCATGTCAGTCCTATAGCCAACCTGTGCTATGGAGGCTTTGCAGAGCCTGCTAAAGGAGACACAGTTGTCAGTGAATGGGGGAAAAAAGTTCCTGTTTTATGAATAACATAAGCGATGCTGGCAGCAAGAAGTTGGTGCAGAAGCATTTTGCCAACATGCATATGTTAATTTGGCATGTAATTCCTCTGCAGCTTGCCACAGAATTTTACGTACCAGTAAAATTCTGGGTTTACAGGTTGCTGTAGGTTGTCACTGTGTTGGCAGAATGGCAGCTGTTTAATCCAAACTTCTTCCTGCTATTTCCTCTGTTTTCATTGATATTAATTGAATAGCTGACCCCATGGCATCTTAATCTAAATGCATGTCTATATATCCAAACCTTTGTGAGATACGATTGTTTTTTTATGCTAATTAGGGTTTCAGCAAAGTCTTTTATGAATAACTTCAGAGTTAAATAACTTGTCTGTCATCAATATGCACATGGCTCAGGCAGTAATGCACATTTCCCTTCTTTCTTCTAGGAGGAGATGACCGCCGAGTCTTACTTTGGCATATGGAAGAAGCCATCCACTCAAGAGTCAAACCAGTTCAGCTGAAAGGGGAGCATCACTCTAATATCTTCTGCCTAGCTTTCAACAGTGGCAATACAAAAGTGTTCTCTGGAGGTAAGGAAGGAAGGAAGAGCACCCTGATTTCACAGGAGTTTGCATTGTGAATGCCTCGGAGTAGAAACCATGAGCGAGACCCTGCCCCACATGAAAGGTCTTTCCCGTAGTCCCCCAAGGATATGGAAGGTGTCCTTAATCAGCAGCTGAAGATTCTTTGGGAACAGGGAAGTCTGCTTTTCCCAAACCCTGGTGTAAGCGCATCGTGTCTTGAGTTATCATGAGGATCCTAGGTCTGGTTTGCCCTTGCTTGTGCTGCAGACTGTGGAACATGATCTTTGTTATTCCCTCTCAGCTGTGCTGAGAGCAGACTCTCCATCCTCTCTGGCACTCGAACCTGATGCTTGAAAGCATCTGCTGATACTAGCTGATGTTAATGCACCCTTAGATGGCTAATGAAGGGCTATTGCCATCTATTGGTGGATCACTTTTTCTCAGACCTCATTTTATCCCTCACTAGGTTAAGTGCTTTGTAGAACTGTTAGCATATTGGGCTCTAATTGGCCTTGATATTCTTCATCTTTTTTTAATAGAAACCTACTGTTTAACAGAAAGTGTAATTTAGTCTTAAAACTAACATAAGGAAAGTGGACTTGTTCTGGGGTAATACTTCCTAGAATTTAGGTTCATTTTACCACTTGATTTTTTGGAGTGTTGAGTAGGGAGGGAAATTGAATTGAGAAGAAAAAAGGCACAAGACTATCAAAACGCAGTCAGTGTCATTTTCTGCTGTACTTCATTTCCTGTATCTGACATGATAATAGAATGGACAGGAATTTGTATCTTCCATCAGTGCGTCCATTAACGTACTCTGCTTGACTTATTTCAGGATATTATGACACGACATGGTCAGAGCCCTTCATTACCTTTTTGAACCAAGATTTGTGAACTGCAGATCAATGCTATAAATTGATTCTAAGCGCATGTGAATGGTGGAAGCTTCCCATCCTACAGTGCTTTGTCGAAACTGTAATATCCCTTAGAAAAAAAAGTCATGATGACAAAGCTTAAGATGGTGTCATATTTTAAGGATTAAATTATTCAGATATGCTTCTTGGGTGGAGAAAAAATCCAAAATGTCAGATACTGATGCCTATCTTCTGCTGCTGGGGACTGCTGTTTTATAAGAAAGGCAGCAGTCCACACTGTCTTCAAATGAATCTATCTGCATGAGTGATTCCAAAGAAATTTTGGGCTGGAGTCTGTTTGAATTCAGACAAATGGAACCTTACATGAATATTCAAGGAATGAACTGTGCCAAATCTTGCTGGACCAGCTGTAATGGTATTTTCTCATTTCCAACTCAACCCTCTGTCCATTGGGCCCTGCTGTCAGAGGCTGCTGTTTTCACAGGAAGGGCAGCAGGGGGTTTGACTACCTTGCCACTGCAGTTAAGGATTTACATCATTGATTATGGTGAATTTTTGATAAGATGACAGGTTAGATGAGCTGTGACAGCTGATGCACAGACAAACTGGCCGTTCTTATCTCTTTTTCCTCCTCCAGTTTGCATAAACACACTGTGCCTTTGCCAGAAATTATTTCCATTGGAGGAGTCAGGAACTCTTTCAGCTGCTCCACCAAGATTCGCAGAGCTTATCTGCAAGGGCTGTGAGTCTGACTCTTGGATCCCTTGTAAAAAGTCATTTTGCTGCATGGCCTAGATGTACCATCTGTTTTATCTTTGTCGGTAAAATGGGACTGACTATATTTATTCACTCAACAATGTTCTGGAAGATTCTTAAAAGGTCTGAAAGAATTGTGGATTCTAAGATCTATTGGTCGTCATCCTTCTCCAGTACTGAAGTTGGAGTTGTATTCAAATCATGGTAGTTTTAATACTTTAAAAATCCTCTAAAAATTAGAGTGTGGAGAGTAGCACAAGGCACACAGGACTCAATTCATTCTGTAAATAAATCTGCCAGTGACTAATGACTTAGAATCTGACGACCTTTCCCTAAAGCAGCAGATTTTCCACTTCAGCACAAATTGGATTGTATCCAAGGAATTTCAAAGCTCTTTGCTTTGAAGGAGCACATGTGTAGTAAGCACCACATGTAGCCATTACAAAAGTGGAAGGCAGGAGCCAAGTGGACAGTGTTTTGCATGCAGTCTCTGGTGGAAAAAAACCTGTCTCTAGACACCAAAGAAGTTCCCATCCCCAAAGAATTCTGTTGCCCTTCTCTGTCCGCACACACTGAGAGCAGAGCAGCATCGAAATGAAAGATACAGTATTAGTAAACTGCATGGACTCTTTTTTCACATTTAATGTTAGGTATATGGAAAGCTGAAATAAGCCTTCAGGGAATTGAATTTGTTTCTGGAGAGACCTGTTGTGACAGATACGGGGTTTAGGCCACCTTAACTGTGCTCCTCTGTATCTACTCTGCAGCATTTCATCCTCACAGTATGATTGAAGGGGATGGCAGATACTTCTTGTCTTTCTGATTGTCACAACTGCACTTAGAAAAAAAGGGAGATACAAATGTGAGCATTGTGCATATAGTTACAACCCAGTTATTCTCAGTGAGGAATGAACTCTCATGTGTTAAGATAGCGTGCTGTAAGTGGGAAGCTTATGGGCTGAACATTTTCTTTAGGGATGAATCCTTACTAGAAGCAACCAGGTAGTTTGGGGTTAGATTTTTTTGACACTACCTCCTCCCACACACCGAGAGAAGCAGTGGTCATTCCATACACACCCTCCTTTTGTTCTTTCTTTCCCATTTTGGAGCTCATGATGGAAGGGAAGGTTGATCCCATGATGGCTGAGGGCCTGAAGCCATGCATCTAGAATGATTCTCATGTTCATACTGTACAGAGTGAGGAGCAGGAATTTTGTCACTGGAGAAACCAGGCTAGATTTTTCACTAGTGAAATACATAGGCACTACAGTAGTTTTACTAGGTATAAACCTTTCCTGTAATGTATAATAAGCAGTTTCCATTGCAGTTAATGATCAAAGGTCACTTACACATAAGTGTCTTGTTTATTGTAGCATGGGAAGGATGAGCCACTGCAGTATTCTAACACTGGCATGATTTAACTAGGGGCCTGTGCAAAGAGCAAGTGGATGTAGAAAAATCTCATACCTCGTTAGTCAAAGAGAAACTTTATCATATTTTTTCTGGTGGGAGAGAATACAAATTGAAATGCATATGGGATAAATGAAAACAACTGATTCAAATGAACACTTAAGAATCATAACATGAAATCTTGCTCCTTCTGAAGCTCTGGCTTTGGTGTACATCAGGAGAGCTTTATAACTTGTTACTTGATACCACAACTACAAAGACATACTGAGCATAAAAATATGGCTTTGTGGGATTTCTACACCCCCCCCCCCCCCCCCCTTTCTTCTGAATGAAATATAAATGCTTGTCTCCTTAAATATTTCTCAAGAGGAGGTATCAAATTAGATAAATTAATATTCAGTGCAGAGAGTTAAAAAAAAAAAAACTCTGCTGCTGTAACTTGAAAAACACTGCATGAGCCAGTGGCATTACTTTGTAGCTGTGACCCTCTTAGTCTGCATGCATGTGGTTAGTTTCCATTGTATGCAGTGGATGTGATCAAAGAAAAGTGACATGATTGTCTGGTTACTTGGTTTGGTTTTTGTTAGTACAAAAGAAATTACACTGGCTGTCACGTTCGTGCCTTCTCAATGGTTGCAAAACCCTGAACGCTGACAGTGTGAACTGGCAGCATTTGAGCTGGGAGTCCAGTGCATTTTGCTTATGGCATCTCTTTTCACCTTCTATTATCTTTTTATGGACCATCCTCTGAGCAGGGGGTGGCCAAAAAAGGTGTATTCACATGGGAGTTAAAGGTGTTCTGCTGTTTCATGTAATATTCTTCTGTTTACTGCAAACATCCCAAAACTCAAGCTCAGACTGAACAAAGAATGATCAGTAACACAGTTAAGTAGAATTATTTGTTGAGCAGCAGCAGATGGAATATACTGGTGCATTTGATCATGAGTGGAAATGTCATGTGGAGCCTTTCACATAACTGAGCAGAGGGCTGACCACTTTGCAATTGAATCGGTCTCTCTGCTTCAGTTTTGTTTTCAAAACAGAAAGTTAAAAAAATAATAAATGTGAGGTTCTTATTCTTTTCGCTGTAATGCTTTTTAACCACTGGAACATGATATTAAGTGTTTATATTTCTCTTTATAGGCAACGATGAGCAAGTTATACTCCATGATGTTGAAAGGTAAATATACAGTTTGTGTTTCCACTGCTTCAAAAGCTTCCTTAATGTCAACTTGCTGGAGGCACTTTTTTGTTTTAAATTAATGGTCTGGGAGAAGAGCACAGTGTTTTAATCCTGAAACATGCATTTTATTTATCTAAGTTCATATCTGGAATGAAGTATTCCCCATCACCTCATTGTTTTAATTTTTTTTTTTCAACTCTTGGGTTCTTGACCTGGGGAAACAGAATGGTTATTATGTACATATGCTCTCCTGCAAACAGCATAGTAGGTTCTAAGTAGATTCAGAGACAGGATATTCTTGCACATGTATAAGTATTATGGCACATATGGACTCCTTGTTTTGTTTTTCAAAGCATTCACCTGAGTTGCATTTAAGATAGCTGGTGCTTGGCCTACCTACCTACCTTTTAAAACTTAAGGTGCAGCTGCCTGATTCTCACACTAATGTGAAGCATACTTGATACTTAGGTTTTACCAAAACTGCAGAGCGGTTGGGAATTAGGCTTTGTTGTGCTACCTCAATCAAGATTAGGTGGTTAGTCAAAGTATAGTTAATACTGTAGTGGTAATGTATTAGATTGGAGTTCTCTACATATCATATCTTTGGAGCTTACTGCTTTTGAAGGAGAAAAACGATAAAGTTAAAATTTGTTCTGTAACAATAACTTACACAGATTTAAGTAATGACCACTTAAATAATGTGGACGCAAGGAAATCGAGTATAAAGAAAAAGCAGGAAGAGATATATGGAAGAACAGAGAAATATGAAACCTTACATCTTTTTTGAGTTGCCTGAATCCTAGTTACCATAATTTAGACACATTTCTTGCTAGGTTTGTCCAAAGCCTTTTGCATTGAACTGATTGGTGCCTTCCATCATACCTTACATCTACTTACTGTATAGATCTTACATGAGAGCTGGGCAAAAGTAACTTTGCCTTACTCTTCTGATGCTTTCTCAGGAATATTATGTTGGTTGGTGTTTGTTGTTTTTTTTTTTTTTTTTTTTTTTTTTTTGTTTGCTTTTTTTGGGGTGGGTGTGTGGGTGTTGTGTGGTTTTTGTTTGATTTGGGGGGTGTTTTGTTTGGTATTTTGCTTTTGGGTTTTTTTTCTAAATGTGGAAATGTAAAAATTTTAGATGCTGGTGTTTATTGTGTTGAGTCTTTAAGCTTCTGCATGATCTTTATCTTTGATAATTCTCTATATAACACATTTTTTTTTCCTGTTATATCTTGCTTAGATTTTTTTTTTAACAAGACTTTTTAATATTTACATGTTTTTAATATACTTTTCTTATCAGGGTTTGGGGGTTTTTTTAGGTATGCTAAATGCAGTTTTAATGCATACATCATTCATTCCTCTAAGGTTATTTGTGTGATCTTCTGAAAGAAACCTCATGAGTCTGACATACTGAATTCTGACTGATTTCTACAGAAAAGTTGCTCCCTTGTCTTGAATGATAACACTTTGTCTGTTTTTTCATACCTTTAAATGGCTTTTTCTGCTATTGTTTTTTTGGCCTTTCTGTTAATGGTCCATGAGACAGAATTATGAATCTATGAATTAATAGATCTGTCACTAATAGCATCAAGTGCCATATGAGCAAAACACTGATTTTGTGGGATCTCTTTGGTAGAGTTTCCATAAGGTATAGCAACTGTATACAAAGTGTATTCCATAAAGAAATAAAGGGGGTTTGCCAAAGAAGTAAACCAACCCCAGAATCTTTTGGCCTCTGCACGCTACTGTTTCCTCCTTTTTAAATGATCTAAAAATATAGGAAAGGAAGAAAGAACAGGCTTTTAATTTTTTAAAGCTGCAGAATGGGTGATATCTAGGTACTTTTGAGTGACTTATTTTTATTTTCTTCTTTTTTGTGGCTTTTTCTATATGGAAAAAATATAGGTCTGGTCTATCCTGAAGAACCAAAAAAACATTAAAAATAGCCAGCTGGAAAGTTGCTCTTCTGTGAGCTTCAACTGAACTTTTGGATGATACAGAAGCCTGCATTAAAGAATGAACCTCTGTCTTATTTTTCTTTTTACGTTGAGTAGTAAAAATATAGTCCAAAGATCCATAGACCTGCTTCCCATTACCTTCTCCCAAACTGAATTTAATACAACATGGTTTTCATAGCATCTTGCAGTATCTGAAGGTCTTAATATGTAGGTTTTGGTCTAAGGGCTGGGGTTTTTTTCCCCTCTTAGCATGTCAGCTTGATCACTCTATATTGGATTTTTGCTTTTTACTGTAATTAAACACAAGGGTCTTCTTATGAAATTACATAAACCTTTTCACTAAGTATTGCCAGGTAGATAAAGGTGTAAATACTTTGCTTTTTAAAACAACAGCAAAAGAAGGAAGGAATGATAATATTGTGTGTCTCTTTTCCAGCACTGAGACCTTGGATGTGTTTGCTCACGAAGATGCAGTGTACGGCCTTTCGGTGAGCCCAGTAAATGACAATATCTTTGCCAGTTCATCAGATGATGGCCGAGTTCTTATTTGGGACATCCGAGAGTCTTCCCATGGAGGTGAGATCTCTAGGTGGAAAGGGTCATTGATTTAAGAAGAATTTGGGCAAAGCAAAGAAGGGAAAAGTTATGTTTATCTGGGACAGTTGAGACAGGGAGTGTTGGAGAAGGGTGAAAGTCAGGCATAATTCTTGTGGCCAATGATAGGCAAGCTCTGGTATTTAACATTCAGTGTTACTATCTCAAATGACTTCATAATGTACCAGCACATAGTGTAGCCTAGCACAGAACTTGGTATGAATAGATTTTAACTTGAGTAAAGAAGCAGCAGAGGACTTGTTTCTTCAATAAAAACATCTTGCTAAACTAGAAATCAATTATGAATGCAGATTTTTTTTGTTCATTTGTTTTTGTCTATAGGCTGGGATAAAAAAATTCTGGACATTTAGAAAGCTGTTATTTTGATCTGAATAATTTTCCAGAGCTATTTATATGCTTCCCTGGAACACTGAGAATCGTTCATAGGCATGTTTTTGGGTTGTATGGGAACTTGGAGCCCTTATATGATAACAGGGAGGTTGAATTATTACTTCAGCCTTTTTTTTCTAAAACAGAGTTGAATACTCTTGATTTGTGTAACAAACCTGCAGCTTCTCAGAACACTGCAATCTGATTTTACAGCTGCAGTTTTAAGGCTGAAGAATCTCAGTTTACAACTGTAGTTCTATAAATTTGGAGATGAATATTTCAGTAATTGAATTTCAGTATATGAAGAGTTAAGTAACACTTCAGTAAATGAAGTTGTGAGTTTACCTCATCCTAACAAAGCTGAGAATTTAAAACTGAGCGCAGAAGTACAGGAGTTCAGAAGTATAGAATCTGGTTCCCTTCCTTCATAGCTGAAATAAACTTTCATCTTTTTCATAAGCTGATTAAATGCAATGGCCTCAACTTGTAGGATCTACTACAGGAAAATTATTTATGGCACTTAAATCCAGCTTGTGTGTTTTGTGGCAATTTGTACACATTTGTTGTTGGGTCAAAGTTGCTGTTTTACTGAATTAGCTTTTCTCGTGCCTAGTGAATTTGATAGCTTTTCTAGACTGCGATTCTGTCCCTTCCTACTCAAACTAGGAAATGAAAGCTGAAACAAGTCATGCTTTATACAGAGAAATCTTTTAGAGCCACTAGTATCATCAAGGCTGTATTCAACATGAAAAAGTAGAGTTAGTAGTAACTAGAATTAGGTCTTTCTTGATAAGCCCAGCAGAATGCTCAGAGTAGATTGCTTATTGATGCCCTCTCTACCCCAGGCACATTGCCTAAAACCTAAATACACTCGCCCCACATTTGGTTTTCAGTAGTCTGATTCTGAGTGTGAATTCCGATTCTCTTGTGCAATTGTGATACCCCTTATGTCTCTCCCATCTGGTAAGTTTATTAAAACATTCTGAAAAGCGATGTGTATACTCAGTATATGTATATCACAGACTTTAACTAAAATATCTGTAGTGTCTCTTCTGTATCTTTGAGGAACTCAGTAATAAGCCTCTCTCTTGCTCAGAAGTTCCTTTCTAGCACAGTGAAGCGTTGTCTTCCCTTCAGCCTGTTTCTTACCCCATGCAACTCCTTTTGCTAATCCCAACTGCCTGTAGCCAACTTAGTGCTGTAACAGGTGTGAATTTAGTCCTCATTAGATCTACCACCTTTCCCCTGTATAAAAGATGAGTTACTTTATCAAAGGAAGAGATCACATTAGTCTGATGCGACTAATTTACCTTTGGTAAATCCAAGTGTCATTTCGTCCCTGTTTTTGTGTTTTCATAATACCCAAATGATGAGACCAGACACTGAATTTGGCTTCCAAATTAGAAAAGGTGAAACGTTCCTTTATTGCCCTCTCCTGAACTCTGCACCGTAAAGATCTGTCTCTGTTAGGAGAGCTACCCGTTGCTGACAGTGGATGCCAACAGTCGGTGGGACAGGATGCTTCAATGCCTCTGTATGAAGGTGCTCAGTATCATAAGGTCTTGTCTCATCTGATCTGAGTTTCTGCAATCGTATGAAATGAGGTTTGTCCTTTGTTGCAGTTAAACTTTGCTGCTGGTTTTACTGAGACTTTGAATGAGAAGTCTGCATCAGTGAGGATGGATTGAAGAGTTGGCTGTGGTACATTTGGGGCTGGTTTAGAGTAGTGTTTTACTGGGTATTCATATATTCTTATGAATTTTTAATAAAGGGCTTTTGTATGCTTATATAGGAGTCCTGAGTCATCATTTGTATGTGAGCCCTGACAATGTTTATTACAATAGAATGCTTGTCCCTGGGGTAACCCCCTTGTCTGCAGTGCTATTTTCATGGGAATAGGCACTGTTGAGTATAGTTGTTACCTTGAGTAGCCAGCTCATTAAAATCTTACAAGTAACATCCTAGTTTAAAATAGTACATTAAAAGAAGCTGGAAAAGGAGTTTCATTCCCCTTCTGATTCTCCCTGTCTTTCACTGCTGGGTGATTTATACAGCAATTTCTACAAACCCACTTAATTTTTGTTAGAGACGGTTTTGAACTTGTCCCTTGAGAAACATTTTCATACGCCAGCATATAAGAGCTACAATTGTGAATAAGTGTAAAGAACAATAAAGTAATCCTGCTACTTTTCATTAAAGTGACTTAGTGCCTTATTAGTTTAGCTCCTGTAATCTCTTGACAGGCTGAAAGGCAACTTTTGATACCTTAGAAGAAAACTGCCGTGCCAGGCTATTTATAATAAAGGGTGTAAAGGAAAACATCAGTAATTAGTGACAATGATTTGACCAAACAAATGTACACAAATGAAAAGTTTATTTTAAAAACTGACGCCTTTATTTGGCAATCTGGTGTTGTTTGTCTCTCCACTCAGTTAATGCAGGCCATTGCTTCTCAGTGGGGGCTGCCATTTTAATAACACAGCCTTTTATGTCCCAGCAGGGATCTGATTTGATGATGCAAATGTGGAAGGTCAGTTTTGGTCTTAAACCTTATTTGGAAATGCCAGCGGACCAACAGCAATCTCTGAAGCTTTTGGGCAGGCTGGCAGAATAGAAGTTTGCTCCTGTTCTTCACTTTACCTCTGCCTCCTATGACAATTAATGGCACCAGGGAGGTTCAGCCATGGTCAGAGACCTTTGTTTTGATCACAGCTAAACGAACGCTATAAAAGAAAGTCTCTGTGGCAAAAAGCTTGTAATTGAGCCTATGAGGAGGATACAGATGGGGCAGGACAAGGAAATATTAACTCTGTCACAGTTGCTTGATGAGCAGCAGTTTCAGAAGGTACTGGGAATTTGGGAGGGTTTTCTGTTTAACCGTAGTTTATATGTTTTCACGAGGGATGTGAGGAAAGAAAACAAAGTACCTTTGTAGGTGCTTGTGAGGCTAAAGATGCCTGAACACAGTGGCTCAAATAAGGGCAGTGACACAGTCTCCCAGGCATGTGAGCTGCACAAGGGTTGCATCAAAGCAAAGAGCGAATGGAAAGATCTGGCATAATCTCTGGCTCAAAGTACGTGTTGATTCTGTTTTTTCAGTTGAGTGAAAGAGTGGCAGCATGCCTCAAAAAATACACACCACAAAAAGAATTAGACTGCCTAAAGCCGTAAAGCTAGCAGAAAGATCCAGAGAAGGATGACAAGAGTCGAGGCTTTTCCCGGTCTTCATGGAGACAGCGTTTTGATGGAATGAATAGGGCAGAGTAGCAGACCAAACACTCTTGTTACACTCATCAAGATGAGAGCAAGATATTCTGGATGGGCATGTTTTTAACTCTGTGTGTGAACAGCAAAAGCCAACAGCAACTTTATTTTTTTGTATGTAACAGGAACACCCTTCTTTTCTATTCGTACACCTGCTTACACAGCAGCTCAGAGGTGGCAGGCCTCTTTTCCCCCGGGCTGGCCGCTTGCTTTGAGATGAGTTCCACACAAAAACTTACTGCATTTTTTTCTAATATTATTGTCCCGTATAAGCAATTGCTGCTACATTTACAGTTTGGGTGACCATCAATGGCTGTGGAAGCTTCCAAGCATATATTTCCAGAAAGCTTTCAGAAGACCTGTGTATAGTCCTTATTAGGTGACCTTTTGTTCATCATGAGCCTTAAGAACATTCAGACACTTGATCTTTGAGAAACTAGTTTAAAACTCTGATAACCTGTAAGAAAAATGGTGTCTTGAAATCCACTATGTGTCCTTTGCCATACTTAGACAAAGTTACTGTACACGTGGGTGGATTCTAAAACCTCATGTTTTGTATTGCTTTGAACATGTAAGCTTGAGAGATTGTTTGAACATGTCTCCATATCTTCAGATCTTGTTACGCTGTTTCCACATTAAGTGCCAAACTCATTGCATCGAGCAGTTGTATGCATTGTTTGTTCTTATGTCTGAAATCTCAACTTTTTCAACAGAGCCCTTCTGCTTGGCACACTACCCATCAGCCTTTCACAGTGTGATGTTTAATCCAGTAGAACCCAGATTACTGGCTACTGCCAACTCTAAGGAAGGTGTGGGACTCTGGGATATTCGTAAACCTCAGAGGTATGATCTGGCTGTGCTTGTCTTACGCTGTGCTATTTCTTTCTCTTGAGAGGTGGTGGCATGCCACTTTTTTTTTTTTTTTCTTGTAATGTCAGATGATACAAAAAGATGCAGAACAAAGTTAACAGCAATGTTAGTAATGCAAAATAATTTAATTCGGTGTAATTAACATTCTTCTTCATACATATGATCTAATTTGATATAAACGGAACTAGATCTTCAATGTTAAGGTAAGTGATTTTTTTGGAAGCCTGCCTGGCCTCACCACTGTAGATTAACTCAGACTGTTGTGTCAAGTTCTCATTGTTAATATTTCCTTATACTGGAAGAAGCTGGTGGACACTGCCTGGTTTACAATTTGTTTGTTTTCTTCCCAGCTCCGTTCTCAGTGGCTGAATAGAGATTGTGGTCAGTGCAGCTTTTTACATAGTGCTTAAGAGTTTTACAGGACTTCCTGGCTAATACAGACACCTGGATAATCAGTTTGGCTACATAATGTGCTTTGCATGGAATTTTAAACA
Organism: Todiramphus chloris collaris; assembly: GCA_025345505.1. Taxonomy (NCBI): domain Eukaryota; kingdom Metazoa; phylum Chordata; class Aves; order Coraciiformes; family Alcedinidae; genus Todiramphus; species Todiramphus chloris. The sequence goes on along the minus strand of JANVCC010000033.1, from coordinate 17,159,389 downwards.
AATGAAGTTTGTTTCAAACAGCATGAAGTGTAATTAGGCTGCGTCCTGAAGTGGACATATGCAATGTCTGGTAACAGAGGTTGGCACTCATGAGAGATTAAGCTTCTGTTGAAATCTTTTTCAGTCTTACTGATTCTGAAAGTAATTTCCTTTTTTTTTTATCATATGAATCAGAAAAAAAAAAATTGGAGCACCTCAAGTAAATGTTTCCCCTCCTCACCTTCTGTGTTTACATGTTTCCAAGTATTAAGCATAGAAAGGATAATTTCAAAAAAATGAAAAGAGAGGAAGACTCAGAATCACAGAATGGTAGGGGTTGGAATGGACCTCTGGGGATCATCTAGTCCAACCCTACTAAAGCAGATTTGCCTAGATAATGTTGCACAGGATTGCATCCAGGTGGGTTTTGAAAGTCTGCAGAGCAGACTGCACAACCTCCCTGGGCAGCCTGTTCCAGGGCTCCATCAACCTCACAGTAAAGAAGTTTTTCCTCATGTTGAGGTGGAGCTTCCTGTGTTCATTTGTGCCTGTTGCCCCTTGTCCTCTCACTGGGCACTACTGAAAACAGTCTGGCCCCATCCTCTGGACATCTACTCTTCAGATATTAGTAAGCATTGATAAAATCCCCCGTCTTCTCCAGGCTAAACAGCCCCAGGTATCTCAGCCTTTCCTTGTGACAGAGATGCTCCAGACCCATATTAATTTTTGTAATCCTCTGTTGGTCTCTCTCCAGTAGTTCCCTGTCTCTCTTGAACTGGGGAGCCCAAAAATGGACAAAATATTTCAGATGTGGCCTCACTAGGGCAGAGTAGAGGGGGAGGAAAACCTCCCTCCACCACTGGTCACACTCTTCCTAATGCACCCAGGAGACCATTGGCCTTCTTAGCCACAAGAGCACACTGCTGGCTCATGCTTAACTCATTCCCCCAACTATGGCCCTCTTCTCTGTCATCTCTCAGATGGGGGAAGAGTTAAACTGATTCAGGCAGTACTTGATTTGCTTCATAACTGGAGACCATTCTGGGGAATCCTGCTGCGAAGTCCAGAAAGCAAATAAAAAGCCTGGAATTCTGAAGACTCCCTGTTTGTGGCCATTAGCAGTCCTGTAGATACAGTAGCTTCACATAACACATACTCCAGCCAACAGCACTGGTGTGGTAAGACTCTCTACAGATAGAGGTGAGGTTTGATAACCCCACAGGATTCAGCTGCCTATAAGCATTTGAAGGAGATCAAGCTTCATGATGAATTTGTGGTTTTAATCAGACCTCAGGTGAGGAATAGTTTGTCTTAAACTTCGTGCAGCTTGATGATGCACTGTAGGGTTGATTTGATTTGATAAAAGGGTTGATTTGCTCTTCACTTCTAAACTTGTGTGGCAGTCAGTGGAATGTGGCTGATTGTGCAGTTTTATACTAACAACTCTCAATTTTCAGAATCTTGAATGGAGTGGTGATATCTTAGTAGGCTAGAGAATTCAGTTATAGATTCCACTGCTTCTCAGAAGCATATGAGCTGCATCTACTTATTTGTATGGAAAATCAGGATTTTTACACCAGAGTATTTTTCTCCAAAGTAAACACCTCTTCTCCAACTGGATTGTAGGAGAATTTGTCTTGCAGCTTCCTGCCACATGCCTCCAGCCAGGAGAATTGGTTTTATCTGCTGCTTTACTCAGGCAACACTAAACAACTCTACAAATGAAAAATAAAATATTTTCAAGGATGGAAAAAAAAAGTCCTAATTATTAGCAGATTTTATTCATATACTGTGAAATTGGTTAACTTTTTGATGGGAAGCTGGGAGTGCTTTATGCTTGGCTACTACAGTGAAGAAGGTAATTGAAGAGCCAGCATTTCTTGGCATGCATGGGGAAATTTAGAGACAGTTGCACAGCTCTGAATGGTGAAAAGTTTAGCTCGCTTCAAATAGTCATAATTTGATTAGTCTTGCTGACTGAATCAGGATACAGAGGCGGATTCATTTTGCTTTTTTCCAAAGTTCATTCACAGCTTGGTATCTTTTCTGTCTCAGATTTAGTGCAGCCATTGAACTTCCCCCCTTCTCCCTGAGGATACTAATAAGATCTGAATGTGGTGGACTGGCTCCTCAAAAATAGCATATGAAGCACTGTTAGAATAGAACTAATAGAAGTCCAACATGATTACAAGTTGACTGGTGATTCTGGAAATCCTATTTTTCTATTTTTAGAGTGTGCTAGTATTGAGGTAGATGTTAAACTGAAACCAGCTGTATTGTTTCTTTTTTCAAAAACAGTGCCTTGAAAAGCTTAAATGTGGTCTTAATTAATGAAGCTGTTCTAAGGCGCTCACACCACTAGATGGGGTTTGGTAGCTGTGCCTTTTTTAAGAAAATCAAAAACTGGCATTCTGTGAATCTTAAACTGTTTTCAATAAAAGATGTATTGTTACAGACTTACTGGGGGCAACTTGGCAAGTCAGTTTACATACATATTTCAAGCAACGACTATATAACTCCAACTATTTTTAGGTACTCATTTGCTCCCTTTTTTCTCTTTCCTATGCAGCCCCATGTCCAGGTCCTTCTTTTTACTGAAATCAGAAGGCTCCCCCGCTCCCCCCCCAAGAAAATATGATAATTATTCCCCTAACTCTTTATTTTGTGATTGTGCCCCTAACCCTCCCCACCTTACCTCAACTAATTGGAAGTTTTGAGGTCAAAGTGATTATTGGCCTGTCCTATTAATGACCATCACATACTTTTAAACCAGTTTTCATACCACGGAATTGTTTGGTCCTTGTGATGTTGAGTGAACATCTGCTTTTTACACAGTGGTATCCATTTGTGTGGCCAGTTCAAGGGTTAAAATGCGAAGTTGTGGGTCAGTAGCAGAAATACTTAGAGCCTTTTTAAGAGCCTGGGATGGCTTATCGAAAAGCTCCTAGGCCCTCATTCCTGCTGTGTCCATTGCACTAATTCTGCGGGTGGCCAGTTTTCTGAGACAACTTGTCATGCTGAGAAGTTAGAAAACTTAACCTGGAAGAGCTTTGTAGCTTTCCTACAGCCCAGCAAGTTGAACTAGGTTCAGGGAGGGCCCAGTGAATAGCACAGATGATGGAGAAGAGAGAGGAAGGCCCATAAGGCTGAGAACAGAAGATAAGAAGGAAGCAAGACCTTTTTCATTTGAGGAGCAGTGAATTATTAGAGATGTTCAGCTGTTTGTGGCATTACCATTTTTCTTGCTTCAGTTTCTTCTGCTACACTAAGCTTCCCCTGTTTTTTCTCATCAGCATGTTCCTTACAAGCACTCCTGGTGGTTTTCTACAAAGCAGAAGAGGTGAAACGTGACCAAAGTTTGGAGTGGTTTGCCTTCCAAGGCTGCCTATTTCAATGACAATAAACTTTAAGCAGAGAGTGTCTGAGCTTGACACTTGACTTACGTTCCTGCAGTACAACATAGTGTTCCAGGACACCAGTCTTGAGTGTTAAGTTCTGGGAACACTTTTGTCCCCAGAACTCAAGTACTGGATTCAAGCTCTGAGTGAGGTAAAAGTGCTTACATGCAATAGGCTTTTTAACGATTCTTTTGAAAGTTCAATAGTCTTTTGCTGTCTGTGTAGTTACATGTCAACCTACTCAAAAACCTCAATGAGGAGGTAAAAAAATCCTTGACCACCAGGACAAACCTGGTGTCCCTTGGTGATGGTAAACCTCATGGTATATTTTAAAAGCTAACTTAATCATACAGGTCATACATAGTACGCTCAAGTTAAAGGAGTGTTCAGTGTTTTCCATCAAAGCTTTACAGAAAAAAACCAGGAACATTAAGTCAGCTTCCATTTCTTTCTTTGTCTTGGCTGAGAAGTTACTGCAGTTCAGAGCCTTTTTAAGCAAACTGGTTTAGCTCACATTAAATAAATACTGGTGTTTCAAAAAACACCAATGAAGAAGGCTTGCTTAATGGACTTCAAATTTGCCTCCTGCTCTAAGAATTCAGAGGAAACAAACTCCCAATCTGTGGATGAGGAGTAACTGTTGTTAGATATTGGTGAATCACCCAGTGATTAGCTCATTATATAGTAAACAAAATAGAGAGATGGATTTTTTTCCCCTGTAATAGACTAATTAGATTCAGGGGGATCTTGAGGGAGGACTCTTCTTAGAATATTTGTGAATGTCAGTGTATGTTGATCTTGCCAATGTGAGGAGGGCTTCCAAAGATGCAGCTCTACTGTGCTGCTGGTTTCTACCTGACAGTGTGCACTCCAAAGTCTGTCTTGAACAGAGCTTTTTCTGCCAAGAAAAACAAGGTGTTCAGTTTAGTTATTGTGCTGTAAGAGAACACAATCCAACTCTTAAAGCAAGGTACTGAATGCATAACTTCTGGCACAGATCTATTGGAAATAGCAGGTACTTAGTATAATTCTGAAAAATCCAGTCCTTGGCTCCTGATTGTTTTGCCTAATAGTTTCATTTGGTTAACGGCCTTTTAAATACCTGATCACCTTTTGTTTCTGGATCAGTGGTCTCTGATGGCAAGAGGAAAACAGTGTATATCCTACCTGACTTTCTTCTATGGAGGGATATGGAATATCTCTGTACTCATGATAATCAAAAGATGTAGAAGTCTTGCAGATGGTTTATGTTAGATTGACATGCTGACATGTAGTTCAAAGACCTCGGTTTCAGGTTCACAAATCCTTTGTCAGTTTTGAAGTAGAAGTGGTGGCTGCCAGAACAAGAGGCCATTTGAGAACAGCTCTTCAGAGTTTAGTTAGATGCATCTCAAATAGACCATCTTTGCAAGAGAAGGCTAAGTATTATCTCTGAATAGAGGCATGGTTTATTTTCTTGGTGGTAGTGTGGGGTGGAAGCGCAAGGGAAAAGGAGACGATGAGTATTTGCAGCTTTGTCTGTACCACAGGTGATTTTTATAGCCTATTGCATAGAGAGGACTTTAGAAAACCTGTGTGGTGATGTGGAAGGTATTACAAGGTCATAAAACCAGCATCGTAACCGAGTCTTAAGTCTCCAGTGGTTACTAATTTTAGTTTCCAGGCTCATACCTACAAGGTATTTGATCCTTAAAGCTCATGCCAGAAGAACAGAGACAGGAGTTATTTTCTGAGAAGTGCTCATGCACATGCTGAGCTTTATCCTTTCAAGCTTACCTTCCTGAGCTCACTGTAAAAAGTGGCTATGGCTAGTTTTATCTGTGTGCTGCCAAGATGTCTGGTATGTTGGCTGAAATACCGAGCTTCTGGAAGTACAAGTATGGGATCCAGTATTGTTGATGCTTGTGTTGCAGGGGATATTATTTCACAGGGTAACCACAGTCTGCTTCTGACAATGAGTTTAGTGACATTGAGGACTTCTTTAGACACTAGAACTGGTGGACTGGGTTGTCATTTTTTCCTCGCAGGTTTTGAGTAATATGTTATCTGCTGGCTGCAGGAGTAGCAAGGCGGGAATACTATGTGGAGATTTAAGGTTTTTCTTCAACTGTTCTACATTTTGACCCTGCATGTAAAGGAAAGAAGCTTGTGGTTCTAATCACTAATAATTCTTGTGCTTTGGGATTACCAGAGCCCCTGCAGATGGAGTCCTCTATCTCATTGCATCACCAACTACCTGTTTAAATTATTTTATTGCAATGTAAGTGTGCTGCGTGTTTCTGTCTGGAGACCTTTGTCAGTCCTGCCATGAGCAGAGCGCTGTATTACTGAGTGCAGGAAAAACGTGTATCTTGGCAACCACTTTTTCATTGTCAAGCTTACCAGTTCATTTCTTTCCCTTCCCAGCTGAACCATTTCATGTGAATTTTCACTAACTTTATTCTGCTTAAAGTAATTCATTTGATTAGGTTACAGTATTAACAAATTTTAAGTCCTATTTAGGCACTCACCAGTATGGGTCTACCACACCACGCGAAATAGTTCCAATAACTGTTTGTCTTCTCTCGCACTTCAAGAAATAAAATGAATCCCACACGTGCACCATCCTCACCTGTTTTGTTTCTATGCTACTGAGGCAGCTCAACTGATACGTGTCTCAACCTAGAATTTGAAGCTGTCCTGGCCAGGTCCAACTTGGCATATTTGCCCCGAATAACACAGAACCTAAACTTAGATTTACACAGACACATCCCACTCCCCCCCCATTTGTTTTCCATTATTTCTTAAATATTCCTTGTAATGTCATAGAAACTGAGATGACTGTTGCTTAAATTCACGGGGATTAAATTATTATTTTCTGGAAATATTTGGCATATGTTGAAGTAATGTTTGAATGGTAATGGCATCTGAGGGAGTGGTATTTTTTGGATTTTTTTTGTCTTTGTTTTCCTCATTGTAACCATAAATAAGTCTCCAAACTGTTTGCCATAGGTTTAGCCAAAATCAAATGCTTATTTAGCCTTAGAAACATCTAAGGCAGTCTCCTCTGCCTTTCTAGTAGAGGGCCACCGAAGAAAAAAGGGAGTACTTGCAAATAAGCCTTTTTGACTTTGGGCAAGGAAGGATGGTGACAATCATTAAGGCTTTAGTCATGCTGATGACTTAAGTGGTATTTCTGCTGGGAAGAGCACTTTTCTGGTGTTTTGCGGTTGCCACTTTCAGCCAGTTGATGCTTTTTTGTTTTCTTTTCCTTTTAAAGACAGAAGCACTGCACTAAAGTTGCCGAAGATATAAATCAGTGAACTTATTGCTAGGCACTTTTTACTCTTAAGCAAGTGATCTTATCTTTTGTTGGTGTGAGCACCAATTAATAGATACATATTTCTAGAGTAAGTGTGCAAATCTGACAAATACTACCTGGTATTCAAAATGTGTGAAACAGGTGCTGTAGTCTCTTTTCCCCACCTCTCACTTAGCTTCTGGTTTAAATGTAGACATTCATATCTCTTTTGTAGTCCTGCTTTATGCCTGACCTTGTCGGCCTCTCTTGACAGAGGGTTTAGCTGGCCTTGTTCTATGCTTAAGTTGGTGTCCTTCCTAGGATAGTAAGTAGCAGAGTTTATTCAGGTTAGTCCACTGATGTGCAAACTGAAGTTCTATGAAGATTTTTTTCTTCAATGACAGAAGAAAAGAATTTTTGCTTTCCTCTAGCATCCCCAGATTTGTTGATCAGACATACAACTGATTTTTGGAGGGCTGAGATTCAAATTGTATAATAAAAATGCTTTTTGTTTTAATTCTTTATTGTTCTATGGTGACTCTTCTGTTCAGCTTTTCCTGTATCAATGTAGTAGTTTTCTCAAGCCTTCATTAGTTAAAATCACTCTGTCAATTGCAGACAGCTAGCCTTCCATCATATGCATGGGCTTTTCTCATTTGAAGGTTAAACTTTTTTCAGACCCACCAGCATCCCCCCACTAGCCCAGGTTTGGTTCTGGCCAGGCACTTTAAGCTAGGTCCTGCTTCTTTGCTCAGTGGGATCCAGTGTGCTCCCAGAAGCAGCATTGGTGTGGTATTCAGGTTTATAAACGTCAAGCACGTAAGGCTCTCCGTGTAGTAAACAAGAAGTCAGGAAATCTGCTTTTATTTCACAGTGTTGGGTAGGTCTGTTGATTGACCTCTCTTGCCCTGAGTTTTTCCTCTATCGAGGAATGGGAATACTGCCTGCTTCAAAAGCCTCCTGATGCTTAATCTTTTTGTTACCTTTGAAATTCGCTAACACACAGGTCTTTCCAAAGCAAGAATTTGAAGTGTGAAGTATTGTCCTTGCAATGCAAATTCAAAAAGTATAAAATGGTAATTGATTGTACAAAAGCAGCTCCGATTTAATGGGTTTTCGTAGCCCAATTTCTTAAGGAAATAGGTCTGTGATCTTATAAGCCTTGGCCTAATCACCTTTTGGCCTCATTTCCTTGAGGAGGGAATTAAAATGAGGAAAGGAATTAAGATGTACTCTTTTTTTTTTTTTTTTTTTTTAATTATTATTTTTATTTTCCTTTTATTCTTAAATAAATGAAAAACATTGGTGACTGACTACACAGGAGAGATCATCTCGGCACATTTCCTGGGAGAATATCTGAAATGTTATTTCAAACACATTGTAAGACAAGGGAACTAGTCTTGAAACATTGGTCCATGGGAAACTGTGGTGGAACCAGCTTGAGATGAAGTTGGATGTGCAGTTGTCTTCAGTTAACTTTACTAATTAGTCTTTTACCTATTAGAGGCACAAGCTTTACTGCTTCAAGACTGGACTGTGCTTCTGCTGGGGCATCTTGGATCTCACCCCTTCTCTTGTCAAAAGAAAGTCCCACTTTCTTGTTGCTGCTCTTAATTATGGCTTTTGTAGCTAAGGTAAATTAAAAATCCATGCAGCTTTGCCAGAGGAAGAAGGGTGATGACTGTATATAGTATATATTACTGGATGAGAGACTAAATCTGTGGCTGACATTATTCAGCTTTCCTGATGCAATACAAGAATCACAACACAGAAATGCATGTAGGAAACAATGCTTTGTAAGGCTGCAGTATTGATAAGTGACTGTTGCTGGATAACAGATACTAAAGTGTGAAAATGGGTTTACTTTTCAGGAGGAGTTGCTATTTTTAAACTCAGATTATAGTTCTGAGGTAACATTCTCTGATAACTGAGTTCTCGGTGTTATACAGCCTTCAGTGTGTGCTTCGTTTTGGAAACCGCTCCTGTTCCTTCATTTAGCCGAAAGGTCATCTTCCCATGCCATGGCTGGCTGTATTTGCATCTTCTCTGTCTGGTTATCTGATGGAACTTACTCCTTTGTGTTTTGCTGGATTGGGCTGAGCAGTGTTCTCTCTCACCGTCTGTACTCCATCCCACAGGCTGAATAACGGACTCTGACTGTTGAATTTAGGGATTAGAAAAGGAGGAAAATGATCAGGTGATTTGGCTAGCTTGCCTGTGATTGTTGGGCAGTGGCCCTTGACCTTGCATTCTCTTATTTTATTTTTTCTTTTCCTGCAAAACTATTGTACTGTTAATAAATCTCATTTATTACTTAGATTACAGTAACACCTGGATAATTCAAGGCAAGAGTGAGAATAGGACATTCCACTGCTCTGGCTGCTGACTTTCAGATCTGTAGTGAGGGCAAACCTAGGACAGTAGGAGTGTTTGGGAACAGATCTATAATACAACCAAAACAAACCCTGAATAGAGCTGGAGGAGGATGTGAAACATTCAAACAAATACGGGCTTTTGGTCATTTGCTACTGTTTAATTGCTGTAATGCAGAGGGAAGGCTTAAGTCCTGAAAGGATAAAAGTAATACAGATGAGGGGGAGAGTTTATGTACTTTATGCCTCTGCTCTTGTCATCTTCTGCAAAATACTGAAATTCTGTAGGGTTTTTTTTTTCCTGTGAATGAAGGCAGAATAAAGGAAAACATGATGCTTTCTGGAGGACTGTCTGAGGTCACTGACGAAGCAACATTAGTGTTCAGTGATTCGGTGAGATCGTAAGGGCCAGACACACAAGCCTTTGCTGCTACAAGGTCTGGCTGCTCAGACTACGTAAATCTGGTGGTGTCTGATGTTCTTAAGGCTCTAGATTCTGAAGTCAGTTATCAGATAATAATCTCTCATTAAAAAAATGCTGCCATCCTGGTTTGAAGGGAAAGGTGTGGCTTGTGTTCACCTTAGAGCTTGCCGTGCATGAAAGCTTATTAATGATGGGAGATTCCTTTTTGTACTAGTTTACATATTAATGACCCTAACAGTAAAGAGCAGAAGGAATGACACAGAATCATCACCCTCCATTCCCCTATTTTTCCAGTCTTGGTGGGTGCAGTTGATTTTTCTTTTATGCTCTTTTTGAAGTAAAACAAAGGTGTTTAGTTTTGGTAACAATACACAGCCTTTATTTTATTTGGCTATTCTTTAAAGTCCAAGCAAATAGCACTTACTTCCTTTTAAGGATCCTGGGGGATGTAGTTCTTGGAGAGAGTTCTTGTAAACTTTGTGAGATAATCAGAAATAGCAATGACAGAATTCAGAAAACTGAGCATGTTAATGAGAAATAATAAAACCCTGAATACGGCTTTTTAATCTTAAGATGCTATTGGACTTCCTTCACATTTGTTAACACTTCTGACTACAGAGAGAGACTCATTCACTTGGAAATTACTATACCCGCTTTTCAAAGAAAGAAAAGAAACTATCTCGACATTTCTGTGAGACTTGACATCTAATTTAAAAAGAGGAAAAAAAAAAAAAAAGCATGCATGTTTATTGATCTTGTGCTTGCTTTTCTATTATTGGTTAATTTGGCTCTTTTTAAGTGTTTGTTCCAGACTAAGTAAGAATTACGCATGTTTTTACACACACAGCATAACTTCCTTCCAAATAAAACCCAAAATCTTCCTGAGGTTTTCCAGGCCAGGATTCTGTTTGCCAAGTTTCATTCCAGTTCTTTTTGCACAGTTAGAAGTTCCTCAATTTTGCGGTTACAGAAATGCTGACAAACACAGTTGTGTGCAATAGTGTGTATTAGTCACGAGCATTCAATTCATTTTTTCCTTTTAAGGTCATTCTTTCATTAAGTTAGTTTCACACACTGCTGTTTATGCTATCAACACTTTCTCCCTTCCTTCCTTCTCCCTCTTGAATAACACTCATTTCCCCAGGACAGTGTCTGTATTGCAGTTCATTGTCAGATCTGTAGCTTATCAAGAAAAGCTATTTAATAGTGTTATGGCTCTATTTAATGTTTTCATGTGTGCAGCTTTTATTTCTACCAAGACACTGCTCTTCTCTCGGTTTTAATGGCTGCTATCTGTTGCCAAGCTAACTTTTGAATAGCCTGGGCTAAGCTTATGTTACCACTCAGGCAGTCGACTTTTCAAAAAAGGATGAAACAACTTCTTTGTTTAGAAAAGGGGAGAGAGGTGGAGAGGGAAACGTTTGTTTCAGGTACAGAGTTTTCCTGCAAATTCCTGCCTGCAGTGAGGCTGCTTCTTCCCTCACCCCACTAGCTGCCAGTAGAAACGGATTTGTTTACATTAGTGGTGCTGCTCTTGGATTGAAAGCCTTCCATTGTTTGGCTGAGCTGGTGTTTAGTTAACACTTGAGTGCTGCCTGTGTGCAGCCTATCCAACTGCGGAAGTGACCATATTGCACATAACCGTCCATTCTCTCCCTCCTCAGCCTCCCTCCAGCTCCGGCATGTGTGTTTGGATTGTAATGTTCAATCTGTGGGCTAAATATTTTCCTTAATCATACAAGATGACTTTATAAAAACTCAGAAGTGCATGTGTCTGTCTCTGTATTGCTTCCAGGGCTGGTAGGCAAACATCAGCATTCTACGGCTGGCTGGGTGAGCCAAATTTGGAAGCAGACTAAATCCCAGAGTAGTCTGGGTGTGGATTAACAAAGGTAATGCCTCTGGCAGAAAGGGCGCCCATCCTGTTTAGAGGTGTCCTTTTAGGATAGTCTTTAAATGTATCACTAGCTGTCATGGTCTGTGTCTTGGAGAGTATTGCTTTTAGTCTGATGCATCAATAAACTTTTTGTAACTGCAAGAAGAGGTTGCCTCTGAAATTCATTTGCTGGGCCTGCAATAAGGAGCAGGCAGAAGTGACGGTTCTAACATGAGCAACACATCTAAGCATGTCTGCACTGCTCCACATAATCCTGTTTGAAAAAATCCAAAAGCAGCACTGACTGAAGGTACAGGGCAGCACTATGATGCAACTGGGAAAGCAGAGATAGTAATTTGAACATGGCACATGCTTAAACACAGCTCTCCCTCTCCTTTTCCCTCCTCACCCTGAAAAAAAAAAGCAAAAAAGCAAAAGCCCTGGTACTGATCATTTAAAGATCTTTAGAGCTTCTTGATTCAGACATATTCTTTAATACTAACAAGTATTAGTACTGGTTTCATACTGTAAAAAAACCTGAAACGTAATTTTCCCCAGCCTCTTTCTTGGAGATGGCTGAGTGCTTTTTTTTCCCCTGCAATTTTGATGGAGATCTTGAGCGATTTTATTTAATTCCCTCTCCCCCCAAGCCAGCGTGGTTGTTCTATAATGAACTAATTTTTATGATGGAAGATACTGAAGTCTTGGGGTTCCTCAGTTCTAAATATTGCTACCATGAGCACAGCTTGCAGTAGAAGGCAGAGGAAGAGAGATTTTTCAAAACTTTTATTTCCTCTATCTGTTCCTAACTTTTTCACCAAGATGGACCCATGAGCTGCACTCCGTCCATGCACCACCTCCCAACCCTCCCGTATATCTGACCATATCTCTGAGACGTTCTCTTGTAGGAGTAGAGAGATAGCAAATATTTCTTTTGTGTTTGGGCCAGGAAGTGGATGTTTGGGGGGTCTTGGTGTCAGTTTGTCTCTTCATCCCCACCTGACTACCTGCTGCCTCTTTTCATAGCTTGTTAAAGGAAAACCCTATGCAGTTAATTTGACAGACCCTTTCAAAGAGGCGGAGAGGAAGCAAGCAGGACACAGGAGGGTGGGGAGAACAGAAAAACACTGTCTTGTGATTAGTGAAGTAAGACTGCTGTGCATGGAGCTATAGAATCTGATTTTTGTGGACAGAATAAAGGCAAGTGGGGAAAGTCATCAGCATGTCAATCTCATGTATGAATGGCAAATGGCTATTTTAGCATTTCTTTCTCTATCAGTCAAACTTAGCCCACTGCCTTTTTTTATTAGTGTGGGGTTTGGGTTTCTTTTTGTTTGCTTTTTTTTTGTTTTGTTTTGTTTGTTTTCTTCTTAGAGCCAAATGTTCAAGGAACCGCAGCACAAACTGTATTTGCATGCTGAATTGTGTGGAGTGATGGTATGAGGTAGGCAAAGCTGTGGATCTTTTGAGGGGTCTTAACAATGCAGCTCCTTAATTTTAGACTCCTTAATTTCTGAAGTTCTAGACTTTACTTCATTTAATTTCTGAAATTTTTTTCAGAAAAAATTCTTTTAAAGCTTTGTTACTCTAATGTTACTGAAACACAACACAGAATTCAACTCCAAGAGATGATTTCTTTGATAGCTTTGACTGCTATGGGTGCTTAATGAAAACATCTGTAAGCAGAATGGAAGCGATTTAATATTATACTACTACTATAAAATATAATGGCAACATATTTCAGGCAGGGCCTACTAATAGTAAGCATGGAGACTTTGTTTGAAGATTTGAAAGGATGGGGCATCTGGTAGGCTCCCTCACTTGTAGGCAGGAGAGAATTCCGGGCTGTGGTTTAAATTAAGGAGGACTGGTAACGAGGAGAAGAGCTGGTGCCTATAAGTTACGGTGCTCTTATCCATGGTGGGGAACTTGTGTATTTTTATAGAAAAATTAACCTTTCTTAGCCAAAACAAAAATCTACATTTATTTCTTCTGTGTGTTTCTTGCGTTAAGGTTTTGCTTGGGTCTGGGGGTTTGGGAGTTTTTTGTTGAATTTTTGTGAGGGTGTGGGATTTTTTGGTTTGTTTTTAAGGAAGTGGAAATTTCCATAGGTGAAAAATTTTTTGTCTTACACAAACCCATCACAAGATGGGGGAAAGGGGGAAAAAAAAGTCAGGTGTGTTTTGTTTTGGGGTTTTTTTGTTGTTGTTAGTTATGGGTGTGTGTAAGTGTGTCTTGTACTTTTTTTCTTTTAATGCCTGAGTATTTTGAGCTGTTTGAGTACTGTATTGATCTTGATGAACAGAAACTAGAGCAGATGAAGGGGATCCTAAATCCTTGTCTCTAATAGTTTCTAATATTAAGTTTTCTCCTGGTTTTGTTAAAAACCATAAACACTATTAAGAGAAGATCAACATCTTTTCTGAGAAGGAAGCAAATGCACACACATGTGAGAGAGCAGGACTCTTCATGCTGATACAGGTGTTCAGAAGTTTTGCTGCCCAGCTTGAAGCCCTTACTATTTGGCTTTGAAAATGTGACTTCTGGTTCCTTTGTGGCACCCTGACTTTAACTATTCAGTTCATAAAGTATGTGTGTTTAAGAGTGAGTTTCTAGTGCATTCATTATGCAGGATCTTCTATTTTGTTTAACTCTGGCTTAGGAACAATAGTTTTTTAACTATACATTATCTCATGTAATGATGCATGTTTCAACCTGCATGGAATGTGGCTTCCCATCCCTGTGGAGTGACTCATTTTTCACAAATGTTGGAGCAGAGGGCTACATCAGAAAGAGTATAATGCTTTAAAATCTGGGAATAAACTTCCCTCTAGAATCTGCAAATTCTGTGCTGACATGCCTTGTCTGGTCCAGAAGGTGCATACAAGTCCCAGCTCTTAACAAGATTTGGTGGAGATTGCTCAAAACCTGTTAAGAAAAGGTTGGGTTCAGGTACTGCTTAAGGAGGTTTCGGTGATCACTGAACAAAAAAGGGATAAAATGCCTTCCTTCTTTGTCTCCCTTTCCATACACGCAATCGTTTCAAGCACAGGGATTGAATTAAGTCTTTGAAAAAAACCAGAAAGCCTGTGTAATGCAGGTTGGATTTCAGGTATGCTTTGATAATCTTTAGGTTCCTGGACGGAACAAATTCCATATTCTGTTATTGTTTTAAAAGAGAGTGTCTGGAAACTTGTGACCCTTTGTTTTTGTCTTCTATCTGTCAGAAGGAGCTGACACAAATACTCCAGCTCTGATCATACAGCCTTATATGGGACAAGGAAACAGGCTAATTCAACCATGTGAGAGTTTTAGGTAATGGTGGCATGTGGTAGCATAACTGTCTTGCCTACTTTATGGTATTTTTAGATGAAGCAAGTTTGAGATTAGCAAAGTGACTTCTTTTAGTATTTCTTGCAATAACTTGTTAGTAGCATGGACTTTTATTTAAGACAGCTGGAACTGATTGTAGCGTTCATCCTCTGATGCCCTGTAGAAATGTAAATAGAAGCAGTAGCGAGATAATGGTCAGAGTATCTACCTTTGGAGAAAATGCCATGCGGTGCCAGAGCAGAGGGGGAAAAGAAAAGGTTTAGCCTGGCTGGATTCAGGTATTATCTGAACAAAAAGCTGGTAAGGTCATCTTCAAATGCAGACATCCCAGAAGTCTTTTTGAAGGGTAAGCTGCGTTGTGAGACTTTGCTCCCATGCAGGAGATGTATTTGTTATTAACAGAACTATTCAGTCTTTAACTTTACTCTTTATAGGCTTCCCATATTTCTAGTTTGTCATTCAAGTTTTAAATCAAGTTTATTTGGGAATTGCTTCTTTGACTCAGAAACTACATAAGACTGTAGTTTAGTGGACTTGTTTGCTTGAAACAAAATGTAAAGTTCAAGAGAGAATTCTGTCTGAGAGAGTTCAGTTCGTACGCGCAGCCCATCTCACTTGCTTCCTCTGTCTTTTCCCAGCTCGCTGCTCCGCTACGGTGGAAACCTCTCCCTTCAGAGTGCCATGAGTGTCCGGTTCAACAGCAATGGCACCCAGCTGCTGGCACTGCGGCGGCGCCTTCCCCCCGTCCTCTACGACATCCACTGCCGGCTGCCTGTCTTCCAGTTTGACAACCAAGGGTACTTCAACTCATGTACTATGAAGAGCTGCTGTTTTGCAGGTGATCGTGATCAGGTAATAAGTCTCCAGAGTTTCTGTGAGTGTTTGAGAACACCTCTCTAAGGATTTTTTTTTTTCTGATTCAGGAGATAAAGCAGGAGGCAGGCTTACCTCAGCACTGGTTAGCAGCGCAGGCTCTGGAAGAAGAAAAATATATACCAAAGCACATGATAAATTTTACCTCTTGTTTGATGTGATCTAATATTTGGAAGGTGACATTCCCAAGAAAAGTATTTGTAGAAGCTTTTCAGGTCCAATTAACAAGATATTAGAATCATGAGTAGACAGTATTATTTACATGTGAGAAGGAAGCATCTTCCTTTCATTTCAGTATTGCTGTTGGGTGCAGTAGAGATAATCCCACAAAACAAATACTGTGGATTTGTAGATGTATTGATTCTTATTTCAAATTATGTTTATCCTTTAATACTATACTACTTGATCAGATTATAGGTCTTTATAGTTCACTATTATGTAAGTGGTGATGGCAGGTGGGTAGGAAGGAGTAGGTTGTTACTTCACTGAGGGCAGGACTTTGTCCCTTCTACCAATCGCAAAGAAATAGGTCACACATAAAGTGACTAACAGCAGTTTGTGATTGTAGAGCTGGATGTTGTCTTTAGATAGCTCTGTTTAGTAACCACTAACACTGTTTAAGGACAGAAATATATTTTCAAGCCATAATAGTATAGAACTAAGATATGAAAATTTCTTTACTGTCATCATTAAAATTTCCTGCAGTGAGAATTTGGTCATTAATTCTGTTGCTGATACTGCAGGAGGCAGAGTTGAGCTTCTTTCAGTTTGCAAGTAGAAAATACATTTACATCGCTGAACTTGAATAGTGTTTTTGAGTTTTACATAGTTTTTGACAAAAGGAGTGTGAAAACACAGTAATGAAACCATCTAAAAAAAAAATAAGTGCTTTACTATAAAGAACAGGCAAACACATGTATTATTTAAGAAGAAAACTGCTCTACTTTTGTGGTCCATTATTTAGTCAGCCTAAAGGTGACACACTTTTCTCCTCTGGAAGTCAGAATAGAACTTTCTGACTTTGGCTGCTCATCTGTTACTGAAGATGTAGATAAAAGCCTCAGTGTCTGTTGTGCTTTCTAAGCCATTTTGTTATGAGTATGGTGTTATTTTAATGGGAAGAATATGGCTGTTGTGTATCAAGTTGATGCAGTACTTCAAAAGCCTGTATTTTTAAAAAACTTGGTATTCTTTTGGCTTGATGGACTTTCTTTTCAGGTAAGTAGCAGCACATAATGCTACTAACCCATTGGAAATCAGAGCAAAAGAGATTTTCGTTCCCTTATAAATGCTGTAAGGAGCTAATACAGAAGATGAAGTTTGATATGGAATGTGACATTTACATACCTGCTCGTACCTTCCTCTAATTGGAAGGAAAAAAGACAATAATGAAGTCACAGAAAATGCCAACATGTGGTCCAATTGTGTACATCTGAAACTGTCCAGTAATGCTCAAATCCAGCTGACTAAGATTGTAAATAGTGTGGATAGTCCTTAGAGACTGCCTTTTACAGAGAACCCAATTCCAGGTCTGTCTAGAAAAGAGGGGTAACATACAAAAGATGAATAAAAAAGATTTAGTGTTTGTCCTTCCATAGAACTAGTACACTTATGTTTTTGGGGAGTTTTGTGATCTTGAAATAATATATACAAAGCTCACCCCACAAAGCAGAATTCATCCAAAAAAAAAAAAAAAAGAGAGAGAGAAATAAATCTGTTTCCAATTTAATTTTGTTCGAGCCCCCTCTCCCATTTAATATTGCTGCCCTTTGCCTTAATAAAGAATGTCTTTCATTCAAGATCCATGCAAAGAATTCTTTGCTTGTATTTCCTTGTAGGATCAAAACTTTGTGTGGGCTAAGGCTCATTTGAAGGGATCTAAGGATAAGAAAGTTCTGTTTAAATTATGAGTGGCACTTGTGGTAGGGAGGCTTCTTCAGAAATTTTCTCTCATTGCACCTCTGATTTTCTCTGTCTTCAATTTTTCTTTTCATCTTTGTTAAACTGATGACTCAATCTTTTTTTCCTCTTTTAAGCTGTCTTAAATAGTTAGGTCTTAATACTTCATACAAAGCCTAGTAATTGAAAAATGCGACTCTTCTGTGTTCAAAAACTATTATGTGTTGTCTGCACAGTTAGTTGACCTGATAAAGTGTCTATTCTTTATTTTAACCTTAACAAGAAAGGGATGTCCTTAACTCAACAGTGCTTAGAATGCAGTTGCATTGGGGAAAAAAGTGACCTGGTGAAAAGGAGAGGCCTTTGTTATCCAGCAGAGATGATGCAAGACCTTTCACTGATTCAATTTCCTAACCTGACAGAAGCATGTACTTCTTTTTCTCAGTTAATAACTTATATTGACACCCAGAGGGCTCTGGCAAGTGTTTGAATGCAGTGCAAGGAAGCGATCAGAGGGTGAGTGGGATTTGGAGAAATGGCCTTTCAGTGCCATGAGACTCAGCTCCTCGCAGACCTACAGCCTTGGCTCATCTTTCTATGGAGTTTGTACACGGAAAATTATTTACTCACAGGAAGTTTTCCTGTAAATCATGACCATCAAGGTTTAAAAACCCACAACTGTTAGGATCTTAGTACTTGTCTTTGGAAGTTTGCTGTAACACAGTGTTGAAAATCTACAGAGAAGGTAAATAACACCAGGTTCCATATGGAGTTGTATGGCAAAAGTTAACGGATTCCAAGCTGCAAGCACACAGCTTAGGAGATCTTTTAGAGATCACCCTTATATTTTAAGAAATTAAGTACCTAAGTTCCCATAATGATCAGATGTGTTATTCTGACTTTGACAAGGTGTGTTAAATTAATAAAATTTCTTTGCACAAATAAAACACAGACTTCTAGTTGGGGAACAGTTTGATTGGTTCATCTGTTGATGGCAATTAGGATCTGTATGCTGATCTTTTCTCAGCATTATCTTTTCAGTGACCACAGCTTGTGACAGCTACTCAGCAGGACTTGTATTCAGAATCCCTACTTCTCACTCTAGAGGGGAGCTGTTTTACTGGAGCGTCTCTTAACAAAAAGAATGAAATAGCATTAATACTTTAAGAAACAAAACTCAGAAAGATTGACCTGTTAAAGCCAAGATTATTTATTTAATTTTTTAAAAGTTTAAAAGAATACATGCTGAAGTGCTTAGATAGTTCTGAGTTGTGGCAGGTATTTTGGGTGTGTGGGCTGTAGCACAAGCTGAGTGACAAGGCTCTTGCAGGATGAACAGCTTTGCTGCTTCTTGTGTCCTTCTTGTTTTCCTGCAAAAGGATTATTGCCCTAGTCCTTGTGAACCTGATTTGAAAATCAGCAAGCAGTGTATGCAGCATTTTTCCTAGAAATGCCACTGTAAGACTTCTCTTGTTTCTTACAACTACCAAAGCTTGAGAAGCAATGATTATCTGGTGTTTTATTTGCACCATGTATAATTGCCTTCATTTGCTCCTCTTGGAACTCTCTTTTGTCCGTGTCATGAGTGTAGTGACCTCATTCATGTGACACTGATTTTCCTTTTCTTTGTAGGAGAGCTCTGATGTTGGTAGATAAACACGTTCAAAATTGTGTACCCTTTGCTCACTTGACTCATAGAGCTGTGGAAGAGAGGAAGGGTAAGATAGGCTGTGTGGTTCAAGCCTGACTCTTGGCTACCCACTCTCTCAGTTGGCTACAGAGATTTATGTGAGAGCATAATTTATCCGTTTTTCTGGTACAGGCATCTGTGTCCAGAATTTTAAAGGCAGTTTTTTTATGCACCTGACTCCCACTGACTTTACTCTGGTGTGCACAAGTGTTTGTTTTCATACAAATCATAAAATATGTGAGAATCTCAACTGTCAGGGTACTGGGGAAGTTTCCATTCTTGTCATCATTAGAATTTGAAAAGTGTTGTTTAAATAATAGGATTTTTTAGTTGCTAGACTGCTGTGGAAAGTATCTGAGGATACAGAAATTATAGAAGGGCTTCAGGTACCCAAATGCATTTTTAAGTCTTGAAGCCTCAAGAGGCCACGGTGGTGGGCAGCAGCAAAAAAATGACCCACAAAACACCCCACCCTGCCCTTCCAAACTAAAACAGACCCAGAGCTTTTCTTGCTCAAGAATTGTTGCCTGTGTTCTATCAGCTCATTCATTTTTTTTCTATTGTGCAGATAGTGTGAGGCTCTATAATGCTTGTATCTGTAAAATAGCTGCCTGTTGCCCGCTTTAAAACAGGCCAGGGTGGGGAGAAATAACTTCTACCCTGTGAATCAAACAAAAGTGTCTTGACTCTGGCATGCCCTCAGACATTACATCACCACTCAGCCTTTTCTGTTGACATTACTCTGGTATAGGAGAGTTTCAGGAATGCGCTGCTCCTGGTGCTGCAGACTGCTCCAGCTCCCTATAAAGTTACAGCCTTCATTATGTTGAAGTCTGTACACTAAATAGCCCCGGTTACAGGCAACCCAGTTTTTAGCAAAACAGAATTATTACATAAATGTAATCTTTCCAAGAACAGGATTAGCTGTTTAGGTGCCAGGGGTCTTACATGGTTGTGTGTTGCCTTTGTAAAGAAACAGAATTTTTCTTGTGTGTTCTTGTGTCATCCAACCTGAAGGACATTTATCTCAGGAAGTAGTACTTATCCATGTCTAGCTTTAAAAACTAAAAAGAAGAAAGGGAATTAGTCTTCTAAAGAATATATTGTGAGTTTCCTGTGCACAGAAGACTTCTTAATGAGGAGTAGCTTATTGCAGTCAGCATTTCTTAATATATGAAAAACACTCAGTGTGCAAATATGTTGCTGTGCTTGGATAAAAAGAAAATCAGTGTTGTACTCTGTCTTAAACTGGCTTCTTCCAAGAATCACTGATGAGGTTGTATTGTTTTTTATTTTGTCTAAATGGATATTTAAATTCCAGCTATATATGTAACATTGCATACATAAATTACTCATGTATGTGTTTTATATCTGTCTATGAAATTATGTATTTCTTCCCCATTGCTTGTGGTAGTTGCCATAAGAGGGTCATACTGAAAATGTCTTTTCAGATTCAGGGTCTTGACAGAAGGGGCTAGGTGTTTTCTTTAACCTTTCTTATTCTGATCCCCTTTTCCTCCATTCCCTGGGGCATCCTGCCAGCCCCATTTCCTGTCTCCCTTCTCTTCTGCATTCCTGTAAGCCCTTGGGGGAGGTTTTTAGACTTCTGAACAGTAATATGTTAGCCCAAAAGAACCTCTGGTGGAGTGGAACCCTGCCTCTGGAGACTTGGAGGTTTGCAGACTTTGTATTCCTCGTAGTGCACCACAGGAGCTCTGCAGTTTGGTAGCATCCCTTGCGTGAGTAGGGAGAAGAAGAAGGGAGAGTGCACAGGAATGCACGGCTGAAGATGACCCGCTTCAAAGGGAAGTTTGCTGTCTGCCTGGGGCCATAGTCAAGGATGTGGCAAGGAAGCTTCCAACCCTCATACAGCCCACAGATTATTATCCATTATTGACTTTCCAGGTAGGCAGTGACGATCTTGAAAAAAGAAAACTAAGGGCTATCAAGACAGATTTCAGGGCCTTGGGCCAACTGGTCAAGGGAGTAGAAGCACAGGTAGTGTTTTCTTCTATCCCCCTTGTTGAAGGGACCAACCCAGAAAGGCTGAGGAGGACCCATCAGATCAATTCTTGGCTTCAAGCCTGGTGCCACCAGCAGGACTTTGGGTTTTTTGACCATGGGTCAACTTACATGATGCCAGGCCTGCTGATATCAGATGGGGTGCATCTCTATCAAAGGGGAAGAAGGTTTCTATCACAGGAATTGGCTGGGCTAGTTGATAGAGCTTTAAACTAGATTCAAAGGGGGTAAGGGGAAAAACCTGGCTCACAGGAAACAAGCTGGGGACATCTGTGGGGTGAGGTCGTGGAGATTGGGAGAGGTGCCTGAGGACTGGAGGAAGGCCAATGTCATCCCAATTATCAAAAAGGGCAAAAAGGAGGACCCGGTTAACTATAGGCCGGTCAGCCTCACCTCCATCCCTGGAAAGGTGATGGAACAGCTTGTTCTTGCCACCATCTCAAAGAACGTGAAGGAAAGCAGGCTTATCACGAGTAGTCAGCATGGATTCCGTAAGGGGAAATCATGCTTGACTAATCTGATAGCCTTTTATGATGGCACAAGTAGTTGGATAGATGAGGGGAGAGCAGTGGATGTGGTATTTCTTGGCTTCAGCAAGGCTTTCGATACTGTCTCCCATGGTATCCTCACGGCCAGGCTTGGGAAGTGCGGATTGGGTGATTGTGCAGTGAGGTGGACTGGGAGCTGGCTGAAGGACAGAGCCCAGAGAGTTGTGGTCAGTGGAGCAGAGTCCAGCTGGAGGCCTGTGACTAGTGGTGTCCCCCAAGGGTCAGTGCTGGGTCCAATACTGTTCAATATATTCATCAATGACCTGGATGAAGGGACAGAGTGTACCCTCAGCAAGTTTGCTGATGATACAAAACTGGGAGGAGTGGCTGACATTCCAGAAGACTGCGCTGCCATCCAGCGTGACCTGGACAGGCTGGAGAGCTGGGCAGGGAGAAATTTAATGCAATTTAACAAGAGCAAGTGTAAAGTGCTGCATCTGGGGAAGAACAACCCCATGTATCCGTATAGGCTCGGGGCTGATCTGTTGGAAAGCAGCTCTGGGCAAAAAGACCTGGGGGTCCTGGTGGACAGCAGGATGCCCATGAGCCAACAATGCGCCCTCACGGCCAAGAAGGCCAATGGCATCCTGGGGTGCATTAGGAAGAGTGTGGTCAGCAGGTCGAGGGAGGTTCTCCACCCCCTCTACTCCGCCCTGGTGAGGCCCCACCTGGAATACTGTGTCCAGTTCTGGGCACCCCAGTTCAAGAAAGACAGGGAGCTACTGGAGAGAGTCCAGCGCAGGGCCACCAAGATTCTTAAGGTAGTGGAGTATCTCCCTTATGAGGAGAGGCTGAGAGAGCTGGGTCTCTTTAGCCTGGAGAAGAGGAGACTGAGGGGAGACCTCATTAATGTCTATAAATATGATAAGGGCGAATGTAAAGAGGATGGAGCCAGACTCTTCTCAATATCATCCAATGTTAGGGCAGGAGGCAATGGGAGTAAGTTGGAGCACAAGAGGCTTAGGGTAAACATAAGGAAAAACCTTTTCACTGTGAGTGTGACAGAGCACTGGAACAGGCTGCCCAGGGGGGCTGTGGAGTCTCCTTCTCTGGAGGTGTTCAAGACCCGCCTGGACACATTCCTGTGTGACTTGGTCTAGGTGATCCTGCTCTGGCAGGGGAGTTGGACTAGATGATCTTTCTAGGTCCCTTCCAACCCCTAACATTCTATGATTCTAAGATGACAAGCAATGGCTGCTGTGCTGACAGTATTTCTTGTTGAGCTACTAAAACTAGGCCTTATCTAGATGCTGAAAAAGCAACTATGAATTCTGGAGTGTTTTGGTTAATAGAATGTTTGATTTAATACATATTTGAAAAAGTAAAGTAACAGATGGCTGAAGAAGATAAGAGAGCAACTGGGATGCATGAGGTTTCAGCCATGTACAGAAGAGTCCCCTTCATATGCTGAGATAAACTTGTTGCTTTTTTTGGAACGTAATAGGAATGTTTTCCTTGCTGTAGAAATCCACAGTAAGGGTTTCTAAGTTGCTTTTGTTCATTAATAAAATTAGCTTTGCAGCCTTTCTGCGTGGCAAAAAGGCAGCTGTAAAAATGTTGATGGATTGTTCCCAATGACACTTCTGTAAGCATTTAAAACTGCCCCACGCAGAGTTGGCTACTTGTAAGGTTAGGGATTTAGGGAGTGGGAATACAAATTTTTGGCTCTGAATTATATGTACTAGAAGCAATTTGTGTTTCTCCAGTCTGCTGTCACAGCTTTTCTTTTTCCCACTCATGAGATAGGCATGCTTCATACTGAGGAACAAAGTTTCTGTTGTAAAAAACTTTTGGACGTACCTGCTTGATTCTCAGGCCAAGATGGAAAATTTTTAAGTTCTTTTTTTGTTCTCAAACAGTACAGGTTATGAGCTGCTGTCCTGGGTAGTGTGAAAAAATATGGCTGCTTTCAAAACAAATATGTTTCTTAATATCACAGTGCTGTGAGCCCTAGTTGTAGACTATTCTTTAAATTTGTTAAGTATTGCAAAAAAAAGGATACTATTTACACCCCAGAATGTACTACAAAGCAGAAGGTAATAGAACGTATAGGTACACTTTCTTGCAGGTAAATTATTTTCTTAACCATAAGTTTTCCAAAACACGTTTCAGAAATAATTTTCCCAGTTATGTCTCTTCTTGCTTTAGGTTTTGTCATTGAGAGACCACAACAGGAGGTCAGGTGACAGCTCTGTCTTCTCCTGGTTCCTCCTCTCCTGGTTCTCTCTCCTTGGGGAGAGGAACTTCTTACTTGCTAACAGTGAGAACTTCTAAAAAGACAAAAGGCAGCCTGAGGGTACAAAGCCGGTTGCAGTCCGAGGGTACAAACAAGGCAGGATGCCATCTAGAGGACAGGTCCTCTACTTTACTTGGGCTGTACCGTCACCCACCTGACCCCTATAGAAGCTGGTTGAAATACATAAATGAGAAGAAATATACTGAATGACTCACTGGGATTTTACTCTTCTGGTTACTGAACCTGACCACTGCTGTGCCATGAGAGCAGATGTTGGCACAAGGGATGTAGGTGGGAACACACCTACCCAAGGAGGTCAGCAGAGGATCATTAGAGCAGCTTTTCAAGCAGTACTCAGTGGGATCTCTATACTAACAGGCTTGATTCGTCAGCATAAAGGTAGCAGCCCAACAGAAAGATCAGGAATCACAGAGAGATGGAAATACTTGATCTATTGATGGTTGTTTATTTCTTAATTGTTTAAGGAAAGGAATGCTCTGCTCTGTGGGAGATCCTGGGATTTTTTTTCTTTTATTCCTCTAATATTACCCGTCTCTAACAAGCTGTATTATCTTGCTGAATTCTTGTTTGTTTTATT
This sequence comes from Todiramphus chloris collaris, assembly GCA_025345505.1. Classification (NCBI taxonomy): domain Eukaryota; kingdom Metazoa; phylum Chordata; class Aves; order Coraciiformes; family Alcedinidae; genus Todiramphus; species Todiramphus chloris. The sequence goes on along the minus strand of JANVCC010000033.1, from coordinate 17,134,861 downwards.
CTCATTGCTTTTTGAATAGGAAAAAGTCTTTACCTTGTTTCCCCTCTGGTGAGTGGGTATTCTAACAATAGAAAGATTATTTGAAAACGAATCTGTGGGGTTTCCACCTGCAGAAAACGCAGGCTTAACACTAAATTCTGATCAAATGGTAAATTAAATATCACTCCTTTTTTTTTTAAAATGGAGAAAAATAGCGGAGGCAGTCTCATTTAGGGGGAAGGTGTGTAGAGCAGTCTTGGCATCATAAAAGGCCCAGATACAGCTATAAAAAAAAATTGGTTGTGTTCTCTTAAACAATTTTCATACAAAATGTGTAATGTATAGCAAGCCCTCTGTTCCTGGTTGCAATATTATATATGTATACACATATAAGCACAAAGACATATATATATATGCATATGAGGTGACCTTTTTTTTTTGCTTTTATTTATTTATAGCTTGCTTTCTTATTCCCTTTGAAATAGTTCCATGAGAAGCAGATTGTGGTGATATGGGGATTTTGCTGGAATTCAGGATGAGTTCCCATTTGGGTTTCCTGATGTTTAGTAGGGGGCTGTAATTCGTGGTACTGTGTTGCTCTCAGTGGCTACTTACAGGGTCTCTTTCTCTCCTCTGTGTGGATGCCTGTTCGTAAGAGTATTTTCTAGACAGTCCGTCATTTTGGAGCCCTCAGGTCCTTTATCAAGTTTGAAATTGGCCATTAGGTTTAAAAGTTCTTGGAGATGGAAAGATGCTGCAGAGAACAAAACAGCATAAACCCTATCTTCTTAGGAAACCTTTTCTCCTTGGAAAAATACACTGGGTTTGTGTTCTTGATGTACATGAATTCCTTCTCCAAAGTGCTGGTTACTATGAATTTCAGCCTCTTTGAACAAATAATGTTTTTCGGACTTCGGTGATGCTTCATGTTGAACCGTGGTTTCCTTAATACATATCCCGCCATAGATAAGATGTGCAAGGCAGCTCTTCCCATGCTCAAGAGGAGTTAAAACTTCAGCCTAGCAGACTGCCACCAATCTGGATTCTTTATGTGCTGTCATAGGAAGAAATCTAAAGCCTACACCCCACACACAAACTATGTTACAGGCTGTGTTATGGAGGGACTGTATATCCTGCCTTTTACAGAAGCTGTGTAAAGCACCAGCAGAACTGTTTGACATTTTGATGCCTCCGTGCATCTTCCCCAGTGAATGGATTTTGCATTACTTCAAGAAGCTAAGGGACTGCTCGCTAAAAGACAGAAAATATTCTGTCTACTCTGATGATTTTTTGCCCCAAGTTTCATTGGCCCCTCTGAGGAAAGGACAGACAGGTTCATGTGAGTGGGAACTGAGATTTAAGAAGTTTAGTCTGAGCTGATTTGTTAGTAAACCTGTAAACAGCAGCATGGAAATTGAGTCTCTCTAACAAGCATTTTCCTGTTAATAACTTAGCAGTTATCATCTCTGTACTGTTACCTGTGGTCTCATTCATCTATTTATAGTTACACGGTGACAGTGCTTTTTGGTTTGTGCTTTTAACACAAATTCTTCTATGTTCTTCTTGTTCTCCCCTACATTAGTAGGGCCATTCAAAAAACTTGCTGATACGTTTGAAAAAAATAATCCATGTCTGGTGGTCGCTTGCCTAGGACCAAAATCTGAAACATACCTTTTACACAGATCATAAGTAAGAGGAAATTTTATGAAAACATGGAACGTGGATGTTGGAAACTCTAAAGTAAGGTTAATTTTAGATACCATTTTATTGACATACTCCATATTCAGTAGCACCTGAGGAAATGTAGCTTGTGGGATTTTGAAAGCTTTCAAACTGGCAGTGGTAAGAACAAAACCAAATTCCTCAGAGTGGTAGTAGTCTGCAAAATGCAATGTTAATGCTACTGTTAGGAGACTATAGTAGCAGCAGATTAGATCTCCATGTATTTATATCAACTGCTGTAATTTCCTCGGGGAGAGAAAATGAGAAGAGTTGCAGTGGAATGAGTAGGGAGAGCTAGTCCAAAGTAATTCTGTCAGATTACTGATGATAGTTCATTTTAGGCATACTTAAAGCCCAGACTGAATTTGTGTTTTCTCCAGCAGCAGACTCTAACCACGCCTGAGAGTTTTCTTCCTTCTAAGGCAAACTTCTGAATCAGCAGCTCGTAGTCATCTGGAAGCCTTTTCCTGTCATTGTTGCTAACAGCTAGAGAAGCCGATTCTTCCCTTCTAAAAAAAAAACCTCCAATATTAATTATTAGCAACTGTTTTTCTGTGTAATCTCATGTTCATGTGAATATTGTGAATGTTGATTTCCAAAGTCCCTGTCAGATACAGCAGCAAAAATGCAGACAATGCAACAGGTGGTTTTAATATTGGTCTCTCCTCCCAGACATCTGAGCATCTGAGCTCCTCCTGCAGTGTCTGGTCTGATTCAGAATTCAGCACTGCACTGCTTCTGGGGGTTGTGTTCTGCTGAGAGTTTGTCTTTTTTTCGGGGGGGGGGGGGAGGGCACCGTCTTGGGCATTTACTCCTCTCAGTGCCTGTGGTTTTTGCCTCTCCCTGACTTGTCTCTGTGATTTGATTATCTGGGCTTTTGTTCTTCAAATGAATGAGTAGAAGGTACTCTGCTAGGAATTAGGTTTTGTGCATCCTCTCAGGACCAGAAATACTTGGCCACAATTGAAGTGGAGTCTCAGGTATTCAGCATGGCATTCTTTCATCTACCCCACCCTAACCCCTTCTCTTTCTTTCCTTTCGGTTCCTACCATTTCAAAAGTCTACTCCATTCCCTTAGGATTTCAGCCTTATTAAGTAGGGCTTGGTGCACTTAACAGCAATTATTTCTCAGAATTTTCTGGTAGTATGGAGTGATTTTTGCCTTTTCTCGGTCCTTATTCTCCAACTTTCAAGGGATGTGGAAACTTTCTGGTTTATTGTCATGCTAATACTGAATACATCAAACAAAAATTTTCACAGATGATCATGTAAATGTCCTAGTAACGTCATTCCAGCTGTACTCTCTAGAGGCTTTGGGTTCCCATTGTCTTCTGCAGAGACTACTAATTGGAATTGAGTTTCTTCTTCAAATGTCATGGAAGAGGCATGTTTCTGGCTTTACCAGCTTGAGTGTCTGCTCTTGAAGCTTCAGCTGGCACATCTGCCTTGCAGTAGATGCAGTCATGAAGTTGTTCTTCTGGCAGTCTCTTGGACTCTGTCTGAAAAGCCACATTCTACTTCTCAGACCCCTATCACCTGGTCTTACAAAAAAGGACAAAAGGAATGCATTTGGGGATTCAGCTCTATATTGTGAGAACAGCAGGAAAACATATACCCCAGAGATATTTTAACAGGGAAAGAGAGTGGAAAACAATGCTGGCTGCTACAGTGGCAGCAGTGGAATGGCAGAGATAACCAAATAGTTGCTTATTTTGTGGAATATGATCTATTGCTGGTAATTATTGGCAGAGCTAACTATGAAAATACACTTATATTAAACGTTCACACCTTGAAGCCCACTGCTTACAACATCAAACTTGCATAAATGACTTTTATCGATTAGCACTTTTGGCACTTACTGATGGCTGTTTCAGTTGCAAGATTAACCCCTAAGTACTTCACAACAGCTCAGAGACCAAGTTGAGCCTTATTCTGTGACTAGACATAAATTGCAGTGCAGATGCTTTATTCATTCCTACTTACTTTCTCTTAATTCACTCCAGAATAGTTTGGCCAAATGTATTTGATTGGTGCAAATGTCATTAGGCTAGAAAATGGTAATGAAGTGAAGGACTTGATGGTGCTTTTAAGTAGGTGGGAACTATCTCAGTTGGAGACAGTTGAATACCTCTGCCACTGTAGATATTCAGAAGGTGTCTGAACATGGTCCTGCGCAGTTCACGCTGAGCAGAGTGGTTGGACCAGATAAGCTCTGGAGTTCCCTTCCAGTCTCAGCCGTTCTGTGATTCTGTGAACTACGTTGAGATACTTTGCCAATTTCTTTCTTCAAATTCCCCAAATTGTGACCAGCTGAATTTTTTGTGCAAGTCCATGTTCTGAACTGCAGCATCTGCCTCTCTCTGTGGCCTAACTGTCTTCCCATTGGAATTTTCATGAAGCTATGATGTGTGATAGAGCATAAACGTTTCAGGTCGGCATTATCCTGTCACTGCCCACCTCTCCTCCTCTTCCCCTTCCTGCCCCCTAACCCGAAACCCAACCCCAGTCCACCAGGACAATTATTTTTCTTTATACTCTGGTAATCTTTGGAAAAATTTAATCAGGAGAGCTCTGGAGGTCATCTGACTTAAGCAGCTTCTCAGAGCAGAGCATCTTCCAAGTTTGATCAGATTTACCTGGACAATTCCCTGAGCAATATTGGATTTGCAAGATGTGGAAGATTCCACCACCTTTCTGTGGACGAGTTGCAGTGTTTGTTATGCTCCTCCTGAACGTGCTATTCCTATGTGCTCAGCTGAAATTTCCCTTGCTGTGACTTCTGCCTGTTGCTTCCTTAGCATCCACTGCATGCCTCTGAGAAGAGGCCGTCCCTGGCTGCTCTGTATTCCTTGAGACAGTGGAGGATTTGTTGCGGTCCACTGTGTCCCTTCACTTTCTCTTCTAGCTAAATGAAACCCGTTCCCTTAGCTTTTTCTCGTAGGTCGTGTGCCTTCAGGCCATGGCCCTTCTCCACTCTCTGTCCAATTCATTAGTGTCACCCTTGTATCGGGGACCCAAACTGGATACACATACTAGAGGTTAGGCCTGAGAAATGCCCAGGTAAGGGGAAATAATCACTTGTCTTCACCTCTTGTTTACACTCTTGATGTTGCAGTCCAATTGCCATTAGTCCACATAACTGCAAGGGCACTTTAAATTTTGCTTTCTCCAAAGCAAGACAGAGTACACTTGGATCAGAGTCTGCCAGAGTCATAGAATGATTTGGGTTGGAGGGGACCTTTAACGGTCATCTAGTTCCAGCCCCCCTTCAGAGAGCAGGGACAGCGCCAACTAGATCAGAATTGCTCAGAATTCCTTTGCAGGTAGTATGTTCTTGTTTGGTGGGCAACGGTATACCAGGTTTCCTAAACAGTTGGCCATTGAGTCTTATGGGATGCCCAGGGTGTTCCTCTACAAATCAGTTTGGAAGCTCATTTGCAGAGTCTGACAAACACTTTGTTCCCTGCACATACGTAATACGTTTTTCTGTGTTGCGTGCCTGGTACAGGATATCTGAAATCTGTCACTTTGGGGCTTGTCATTGTCGGTAGGCTTGTTTGATTTATGATGTAAAGTACTAAGTGACTTTCATAGTGAGGAGTTGTTAAAACTTGTTTGGTTTTTAAAAAAAAAAAAAAAAGAAGGAAAAAAGAAAAAGGGTGTTACGGTCATAAATTCAAGATACTGAGCTTTCTAGCTCCATTTTTCCCCACGTGTTCAAGGCAAATCAGTTGCTGCTTCAACCACACAACTTGGCAATAAATATTAACATTTGGCAACATTTTTCTAACTTTAAACAAGACTGGTTTGGGGTTTTTTTTTGTTTGATTGTTTTTTTCTTGGTTTTTGTTGTTTGTGGGGTTTTTTGTTGTTGGTTTGGGGTTTTTTTTTGTGGTTTTGGTTTGTGTTGGTTTTTGTTTGGGGTTTTTTTTCCCCCTGTAGCATTTCTTATGTAACACAGCATTAGAGGGGCTTTTTTTCTGATTGCTGGGAGGGTACTTATATGAGCCCTAATCTGTGTAGTTTGGGACAGTGGTTCAGCCTGCTGTGGGCTAACGTTTATGAGCAGTCAGATGAAAGGAAGTGAAATATTCCTGGCACCATTGGGTCGGTTTGGCAGAGGTGAGCTGCCAAAGCACTTGAACATGTTGGCTTCTAGAATTAGCTCTCTGGCGTGGAAAGGATGGGTCTATGAGTGATGCAGGACTAGCGTGCACAAGTTTTTAAAGGAACTTTTGTTTGTTCAGTACTTCTTATCTGTCAGAAAATGAGCAGAATTGAATACATAAGTGCTTACTCATATCCTACATCCTTAAAAATAAAAAAGAATGGTTGGATTGTGATGGTAGGAAACCCGAGAAGGGATTTCAGTGGTTGGTGATTGCATTTTTGTGGCTGAAAACATCCAAAAACTGAGCAAATGTAAATAGCATTGCAAACAGGATGTATGTGAATTTACAGCAGTTTTTTCCATGTTAGTATGTATTTTTTATTTGCTTCTCAGTCCTGCATTATTCCAGGGCTTGTCTTCTCACTGCTTGATGTTACTTGGCCTGATGAGTTTATATATCCCTGGAGAATGAAAGGCGGAAACCAGTTATATCTGAGCCAATCAAAACAGAATTTGTCTTATATCAAAGGTTAGAAAAGGGACAAACATGCTGCACATTTCTTTCTTTTTCTCCATTCCTTCTACCTTAATAATAATATAATGAAAAACACAGCTTGTAGACTGTATTGATTAAGCAGAAGCCTTAAGTCAGGTGAAAGCTAGAGATGTACACTGTCTATACCAGTATAACTGGCATTGGAATCTGCCGTTGGTTCCATTATGTGTCATCTCATCTCTGAACTGGGAGAGTAATAAATGTCAAGGACTACAGTCTATTGGAGAAGAGATATTTGTAGATAAGGTACAGTTTATGGCCTCTCGTAACTGAGAGGCGTAATCTTTTTACCATGTCAAATATCACCTGTCATTCCAGTGCATGTTTGTAGTATATTAAGCTACTTCAAACAGCGTATTGCCTGAACTTCTGTATGATAAAGAGATTGCTTATCGTTCGTGCACTGTTGAAAAAGGGCAGCCTTCCATCTCTTCAGAGTAACTAATCAGGGAAAAAATGAATAGTCTGATAAATGTAGTTTTTTAAGCCACTTGAGATTTGCTGACAGAGAATGTTTAGCTTTGGTTTTGCTCAATGTTCAAGATTATCCTCAGTGACTGATTTTGGATGATCTTAGTAGGCTGATGACCCAGACATGTTGTGCTTGTGTCTAATGGTTGTGCTACCTCTCTTCTTAGGTATGTGTTTGATGGAGTTTTCCTTGGTGGTTCAGGATATGAGAAAAAAGGATGAAAGACTTTCACATTTAAAAAAAGACCAGAGTTGAAGGCTTCAAGATAGGGGTGTTTGATCTAGATATGCTTGTATTAAAGCCAACCAAAATCCATAGCCTTATTTAGCAAAGAAAACACATGCTTTGGCCAGTAGGCATTAGATACATGAAGCATGCTTTTGAATTTTGGTCCTTTTATATGCATGCAACATTTTTGTGCTGGTACCTCACCCCCATTTAAGGGTAAGTTGATCATCAAGGTGCAAACAATTGTACAATTTATTATTTTTTTTTATTCTCATGTGTGGTTTGGAGAAACTAGATCAACAGTAAAACAACTTGTGGTAAACAGCTTTTATTTTTATTCCTAACAGTACATCCTTTCTGGCTCTGATGACTTCAATTTGTATATGTGGAGGATTCCTCCAGATCCAGAAGCAGGTAAGTTTTGTTGTTTTAGAATCTGGGGGAAGGGAGCAGGTGGCTGACAAACACCAGTTTGCTTTTTTGAAAAATTGCTCTTTTTACTCAGCTTCTAAATCTAGAGTAATTCTGATGAAAGCTGAGTAAGGAAAGTTTACAGATGTCTAATCCTTCTCTGAGTAACGATAGCCAATGCCATTTGAATCTTTTATTGTACTGATTTTATTTCTCTTCCCATACAACAATCATTTAAATTTTCTAGATGAGCTGATGAAAAGAGTGAGCTGTGACTGAGTGGGGTGTGTTTGTCCACCCTCCTGTCTACCAGCTTTGCCGCTTCTAGGCTGGTCTGAGTTCACTGAAGAACTTAGGATCTATTACTAAGAAATTTCATCTCATGATGAAGCTTTCAGCATAAAATGGTGCTTCTTAAAGCTCCAGTGCATTGGCCTCTCTTCCCCTTTCTTTCCTTGTGCATCAAAACCCTCCGACTGATTTCTAGTGTAGAGTAGTTATGCTCTAGAAGAGCACAACTTTCTGTGTGGGAATGACCACTTTTGACTCATTTCTGACCCTTTCCCATGGTGAGGCTGACATGCTAAGCAAACAGGAGTTGCTCAGCTCTGTGTGAAAGTATAGGAAAGGGTTGCTAGAGTAAAGAAACACAGCAATGTGTGTGGGGTGTAAACAGCAGTGTTGTAGATGCCACAATTGGTCAGTGTCTAATTTGATATCATCTAGTACTGTGCAGACACTCTGAGCCATACAACGTTAGCTTATTCTTCCTGTTGAAACAAATTGCTGTGCCCTTTTAGAAGGGTTTTGAATCTTGATTGAAAGACTCAAGACCTTAGGAAATGGACTACAGTTTTTATTTCAAATGGCTCCAGCAGTTCAAAGTGCACGGTTTAGTGGTATTAAGTACAACTGAGTGCTATCCTGCGGTTTCAGGTGCTTTAGCAATAGTGGGAGCAAATTACAAGCTGTATTAGAGATAAAATGAAAATATTTTGTTTCGTTTTCAAACGCTGTTAGTTGTAGCTGAGTAATCCACAAGAGAGAGGATGACTAGCCTCTAAAAGGCTTGCTTAATGGCAGGATTTTGAGGAAAATGCCATTCTAATTTTGGATTGCTTATTTAAGTAACATTTGATGTTGCAGTCCAAAAGTCCTGAAAATGGTCCTGCTAAATATACAAGTACCTTGGCCTTCTATCTTTGTCTATAGAGATGACTTCTTGCTGTCCTTTTAATCTATGTTTTCCTTTAGCAGTTGACACTGGTTTGCTACTATTTAAGGAATTTCCTCTTAGTTGAAACAAAGGTTACATACATTTAAATTATTTACCTGTAATTTTTGGTGTGGACTGTAGAATTAGATTTTGTGCATGTTACTGTACTTATCCTGATTGCATTTGTAAATTCTGGATTTGAGATTTTGGGTTTATCTGGCCATGATGCTCCTGAAAACTTTTTTTCCCCAGGCAGCTGCAGGTAACATAGTTTGTCTCCAGGACCTTTGCACAAAGAGTGATAGCTAGAATAATCATAAAACAATGTCATGTGGTTTTCGGTCAGCTTTTTCATTTCTGGTTCTTGTAACTTGAGGAAGGGTGTCAGTAAACTTGCAACATTTCAGTTACAAAATTAATTACTTAAACTCAATTGCCCTCAGTAGTTGCTTAATGGCATCAGAAGATCCTGTAGTAGGAATGTGTATATCTTGAACTTTTTTAACTTGAGCCAGTCTCTTACTGAAACATTTCAGCAAAACTCATGATCTTTGTTTCGTTAAAAATTTGCCTTCTATGGCAAGTAACTCATTGGCCATACAAACCAGCTATGACAGGGTCATTGAAGCTCTTCTTTTCCTTCAGCTCTTCAAGGGTTGTGTCTGCTCTGAATGTGATGAAACATCCTTTCTTAAATCTCATCCTGTGGTTCAGAATAGTTTTTCAGCAAGAGAGGTTGCTGCACTTCCTTCTTTGAAGGAGTCTTGCTGTAGGGATGTGGAGACCTTGGAAAGCTTCTCCTTCAATGGAAAACTCCTTGTTCTCATGTTCTCTCTTAAAATAGGAGTGTCTTTGGGTTTGTGATCTGAAGGGGTGGAATATATGGTCTTTCATTTAAAATGCTGTGCAAACTAGACAGGATGATGTAATGTCCTGTACTGTTGGTTGGTATTTTAAATAAAAATAGCTAAGTACCCTCTGGTTGAGTTCGGACGTTGTGTTGCTATAAATATTTATGATACAACCCCTTTAAATTATATCAGCTATTTGTAAATAGCAACTTTTTTGCAAGTATATCTTTTTACAGAGCTGAAATAGATTATTTTGCCTAAGTGCAGTTGCAGCAAGTATTAGCTATCTAATGGTTAGCAACATTGCTACACAAAAGATGAAGGAAAATGGCAAGGAGCACGCCAGTCAGATAGTAGCAAATTTATTTCAGGTTGGAGGAACACAGTTACCTGTGTTGGTACTTTGCCAGGAAAACGGAACAAATTCTGATGTTTGTTTTGTTTTGTTTTTTAAATAATCATAACTTAGAGGTATCCTCCCAGTAGATTGCATTGAGTCATTCCTCCTCAGCTGGAAACTCTGCCAGCACTTTTTCTTGGTCCAGTTATTAGACAGGATTTACTTCAGGGCAGGGAGGTCTGTGAAAAAAAGGTATTTCCTAAATTGCTTAGGCAGCTATTCTGGTGAAGAGTTTTATTGGCTGTCTCCTTCCACAGTCTTAGATTATTCTGAATAGGCCAGGATTTCCTGTGCCAGAAGGTTGGTTGCTTTTTTTTATGACTCCTTTCTTGAAGATGGAATACTTTGCTCATTTTTCCACTTTCTTCTCCATCCGGGTAGTACCCAGCTTTCCGCTTGTGCTTCAGAAGTAATTGCCAATTGCTTGAATTTGTTAGCCAATTTCCTCTTTAAAGTACATTTCCCAGTTTTCTTCAGAGGCAGAGCATCTACCAAAATTAGCCTGGCAGTAGAAAAGCAGCCCTGAATTTCCACAGCTGTTACTTGACTCCAAGGCAAGCTAGAAGTGAGAGGAGACAAGAGGCCTACATGGCCTGCCCAGCAAGACTGTTAAGATACAAGCACTTCAGGCAGTATTTAAGCCTCGCTTCTATAAACATGGTCTCTTAACTGGTAAAGAATCCCTGTTCAAGACAAAACCTGACATGTCTTGTGGGGTGATAGAAGGCTTCGTAGACCAAATGTTTTGCAAAGTGGAATTTACATTCTTCACCCACTACTCTGAATCATCTTTGCAACTCAGAGCTTGTTTCTTGCTTTTGAAATACTGCTCATAGATGCCGTGTGAGGGATATGATATTTATTTGCAGTTGAGAAGAGAGTAGGGGATCCTTCAGTTTACATGAGCAGGCTGTCACCACACTTCTGAAAAACTTCACTAAATCACAACAGCAAACTGCATTTCTAAACCTCTTTTTAATTCTGTCTGACTGTAACTGCTAGCAAGAAAGGGCCTGTCATTGTGGTCCAATTACTAAACTAATTGCACCAGTTTTCAGCAGAACTTAAGCAACTTTTCTTCCCTTTTTGTTTCTCCACATTGGTCATTGTAAATGCAGACACCTCTTTAGGCTTGAAGAATTCAGCAACAGGTCTTTTCACAACATTTGAACAGGGTTATCTCATTGGAGACAGCTTGTGGTTTAAGTTCTCAAAGTTCCAGACTGATAAGTGAAGATAAATACCAGATGATTAAGTGTTTCTCAATGTCTTTAGCTATTTTTGAGATTTTTATGTATGGGTGCAGATGTATGTACACATACCAGTTGGACTGGGGAGAGGGGAAGCCATCTGTCCCAGTGGGGAATGTGCTCCAGAACGCTTGTATTTTTTACAAAAATTGGTTATTCTGAGCTGTAGTTTGGGGATCGAAACTGTTTTAGGACTGTAGTTTGTCTCTTCCTTCAGGTCAGTGTTGACCCTAGCGTGCTATGGAACAGTTGTTTGATTATCACAGCAAGTAAGTGGTGGGGCAGTGTAGAAGAGGTTCTTGTATTCAGTGGAATTTACACTGGCTTCCACATCACGTGGATTGTAATACCAGAAATCTGTGGAAACAACCTGGCTAGATGGCTTCTATCAGAAAACAAGGCAGCTCTGGGTGCTTTGTAGTGCTGTAGCCAAGTGGAAGAAGATTTGGCATCCATGAGTGATTCTCTCACCGGCCTTATTATACTCAGTATCTAATTTAGCAGGAGAAAGCTGAACGTAACACTGAGCACTGTTGAGAGGCTTGAAGAAGCCTTAGTCACCAGCAGCTACCTATTTGATGGTACCAAAGCTCCTTCCTCTATTGTTATTGAATGTGTTTGCAGCTACCGCAATAAAATAAACAGAGAGGAAATCAGTTTTCACACCTCTGTTAAAAGCAAACAAACAAAATACAACAGCTATTGGTTGTGTGATAATTTCACTTATTTTATCCCTTTTATGTTGAGGAAGTGTAGTTGGTGGTGGTAATTTAAATGGTTCCGATGGCACTGTAAAAACCTGTGTAAAAACTGCGACCTATGCAGTTAAACATGCCAACAGAGCAATCTCTCTCCGACTAGGAGAGCAGACATGGTGGAAAGGGTGTGCCAATGTTTATTTCTAGAGTAATTTTGTCTGTATCGGTGATAACAATGGTGGGAGGGTTGATATAGATAAGGTGTAGATAGATACGGCAGATATTTAACAACAACAAAAGAAGAGAGAAAATATACGTCTAAAAATAGCCACTACCACCACAGCTTTCTGCATATGCTTTAGATGTTTAAACACAATTTTTTTTTTTCTTTGGCTTTTGGAACATCAGCAGAGGTACAGGAACACCACGGGGGTGGTTCTAGGCGTAGCTAGGCAAAGCAGGCGATGGCCTGGAAGAGCAGGTTGCGTGAGGCAGGTGCTGAAGCCAGCCCACTGCTCCCTGTGCTTACGCTAAAGCTCGGTGAGGCCATGCTGATCCTTTCACCTGGTCTGGGAGATGGAGAGGGGGTTCAAAGGTGACAGAAGAAGTGGTCTGCAGGTGGAGTTGGAGCTGCTTTCTTATGGGGAGACACTCCCTTTCTTGTGTAGTAGCAGAAGTACTAAGCTGGAGTTCCAGGGTGCCTCCTCTGAACTGTCTCCTCTTATCGTACCAGGAGAAGGAAGGATCTTGGCCAGCTCTTGCTGTTCTCACCCTATATTTCATGTGATCAAAGTCAGTTTTGCCTGTGCTGCTGGGAAACTTAGAAGTTGCTCTGTCTGCTGCCAAAGCTGCCAGAGTCAGATTCCTGATCCCACTAGAAAGGATGCTGCAGGGCCTTGTGCTCTCAGGGCAGAATTGCTTGTGTTTCAGTCTAGCTTCTCTACAGATGGGTGCCTGAGGAGCAAAGCCATCTGCTGGTATGCATTGTATGAAACAAATGCAGGTGTGTGAGAGACCAGAGAGAGACTTTGTAAGGAATCTAAACATCATCTATGCTATGCATATTTGCTTGCATTGTACTGCGCATTTGCTTTTCCAAACTATGGTATCTCTCTTCCGTTAGTGCATTGTGACCTCATAGGATTCAAATGCAAGGCAGTGGCCTACGGTCTAAATGTGTCCCGGATTATTATAAATGAAAACTCAATTAAATTTAAGCGCGCTTTCTACTGTAGTGCCAAATACTACAGTGGAATGGTATGCTATGGCATGCTGGCAGCTGCTGCAAATATCTGGTTCTTCTCAGGAGTTTTCAGCACTTGGAGTAATTCATAAGGCTCGTATGAAGTTATGCTTTAGTCTGTTGAACATCTTTCTACCTTATATGATCAACCAGTGGGACTTCCTCAGTGTCCTAGATAGAAAGAACTTTTTGGTGATGTCATTTAATTCCTCTGTTACAGAACCAGTGGAGGATTGTTCCTTATTCCAGCAAGTTCTCCAGTGCTTTCACAGGTTTTTTAAATGTTTGGAACAACACAGCTTCCATTAGTTTAGAGACCGTTCTACATTCTTACAGGATTTCTGCATTAGTGCACTTTTTCCTGATACTCTATCACTTCCCTTATCCTTCAAATCATTCTTCTGCTTTTTGGGTTTTGTTTCATTTTAAACACTGCTATGTGTTGTGGAACTTGTGCATGGGAAGTCAGATTGCTGTCCAAATATCTTAACTTTCCTTCATTATGATTTACTACTGTTTTTTCAAAATGTATTTGTATGTACCATCCACCGTGTTCTCAATATGTGAAATGCCAACTTATTTGCATAAATATTTCCAAAGCTGCATAATTAACAAGAATTTAATTAGCACGGTATTTAAACCATAAAATAATAACGCAAACCCAAGAAGTAATCGCTCTGGCAACTTAGTAGACATCTAATACTTCAGAGCATTGGATTATTCCATCCTTCTGTCTGTTTTGGAGCCTCTAGAGAGGCCTTGTGCTGCCATGATAGTCTTGTCAAATGGGTGGAGGGGAAATCAGTTTTAAAATGTACACTTCAGATTTAGCCTTTTATAAGTTATTTCTTCCAGTTGGCCTGAGATGTAGTAGCATATTTAAAGAATTTTTTGAGATTTTATATTACTCCACTTTGGAGCACTTATTTGCAGGTTGTAGAGGAAGAAGAATTTTCTTGATACTTCACTTCATGTATCAAATAAAAGCAGAGCAAGAAAAACCTCATCCAGCACAGCTAGAATGCTAAACTGCTACTCAGAACTGTCTTCAAACATAGCAATTTTTGGAAGGTATTGCACAGCTACTTAGTACATCTCCATCCCTGCCCTCCAGTAGTTAGATGTTAGAAAGTTAGAAACCTTCTAAAGTTGGCATAAACAGCCTCTGAAGACTTTTAAGACTTTTTTTTTTTTTTTACTAATAGCATGTTAATAAGCTAATGCCTTCTGTATAACACTGCAAATACACATGATAACTATGTAAAACATAAAAAGCTGCCATGCTAAAACAGTTGTAGGACCCATGCACGCCACCAAATTCAAAAGCAAACAAAGCAATGCTCCCATCTCATAAAATACCCCCCAAAACTCAAAAGCAAAATTTGAGTGTTGTTGGGATAGCAGAGGTCAGTTCTGCTGAAACAATACAAATAAAAATACCAGTTCAAGTGAAGACAGCTAAAAGAGAGAAATTATTACATGCAAAAAAGGAAGATGGCCTCAGGAATGTGAGCAGTTAATGGCCAACCTCCACTTAATATATAGATGCACTTCTTTTTTTTTTTTTTCCAGCAGACATGAGCAGACTTGCCTCACAGTGTGAGATGGCGAGAAGCTGTATGGCTGCAGCTACACCTCTGCTGAGAGACCAGGGGGATTCCAGACAGGTCTGGACACAGGCATCTGTCTGCCACGCAGATACTCATGTAACATGATAAGAGTTTTGCTAGGCTGCTCTAAAAGGAAGGGACTGCTGTCTGGATAAAGGTCTAGAAGGCTCTGCGCTAAGCACTTTTTTAGAGATGGCGTTCAAACACTTAGGAGTTGGTAGGCTAAAATAGCATAAGAGAAGAGGTTGCCCAAAAATGACGTTCTGGGGCAGTGTGTTATATTCAACACAAAGATCATCACTGTATTGCTGGAGTCAATACTTTTTGGTTTAAATGATTAAATCCTCTCATACTACAGGGAAAAAGCTGACTGCTAAACTTTGCGATTGCACTCATCTGCTCCTAAGGGACTTTTCGTGTAATTGGGCAGTTAGTTCTTTTAAGGGTCTTTGTAGGGAAGTTCACCTTCACTCCAGAAGGAATGCAATAGGCTCTAGTACTATGCTTCCTCTGATTTTACTGTTAACAGCTTAAAAGGAATTTATGGAACTTCAGTATTCAAGTGGAAAGCTTTGGAGTTCTTTCATAGAATCATAAAATCAGAGAATAATTTGAGTTGGAAGGAACCTTTAAAGATCATCTAGTACAACCCCCAGCCTGGGCAGGAACATCTTCAATTAGTCCAGGTTGCTCAAAGCCCCATGCAATCTGACCTTGGACAATTCCGAAGATAGGGCATCCACAACTTCTCTGGGCATCTTGTTCCATAGTCTCATCCACCCTCATTGTAATTTTTTTTTTTTTTTTTCCCCCTTGCATTCAACTTAAATCTACACTCTTTCAGCTTAAACCTGTTGCTCCTTCTGTCACTACAGACCTTGGTAAAAAGTCTCTCTCTGTATTTCTTAGAAGATCCCCTTTATTGAAAAGCTTCCCCAGGACCCTTCTCTTTCCAGGCTGAACAGCCCCAACCCTCACAGCAGAGGGTCCTTACAGCAGAGGAGTTCCAGCCCTCTGATCATTTTTGTGGCCTCCTCTGGACCTGCTCCAACAGATCCATGTATTTCCTGTGCTGAGGACTCCAGAGCTGGACAGAGTACTCCAGGTGGGGGTCTCACCAGAGCAGAGTAGAGGGTGATGAATCGCCTCCCTCGACCTGCTAGCAATGCTGCTTTTGATGCAGCCCAAAATGCGGTTGGCTTTTTGAACTTCAGGCATTGCCTGAATTTGACTACAGTCTAGGGAGAGCTGTGTTCTAGATGTGGCATGCTGTGCCATTTTGATCTTGTGCTCTTGGTGAGTTGATAAACATTTAAAGTTTAATGTCAGAAGACAGTTCTGGCATTAAATAACTGTTTTCACTGTTTTACTAGGAAGATAACCACGGGTTAATTCACACTCTTGGCGGTACCACAAAAAGCCAATGACTTAGTTGGAAATGCAGCCCAAAATATTGGTGTCCTAAATTTGTATTTCATCTCCATTGTAATTCTTTCTTTACTCATTGTCTCCATAACTTCTGACTCTTCTGTAAGTGTTTCATAGTGCATATTTCTTATTTTGTACTGAATTCAGGCAGTGAGTCCATGGATAGTTAAAACTTGGTTTAGGCATTACTTGCAGACTTGGAAACATTTCCTAAGCAAATTGTCTCTTCATTCCTGAGGCCCTCTTTCCTGGAACATTTGTCTGCTAGGTCAAGATAAAAGTGTTGAGAACTGGACTTGATGTAACGATCTACCATTGGCTTGATAGATGCAATTGGATTGACAACTGTTATTTGGCTGGAAGGAATGCTGTGGGAGTAGGGCAGCTTGCCATCAGCCATAAATGTGGTCATGAATGTCTAGCAGGGTGAGCAGAATGAAAGGATATGAAGAATCTCATAAAATGGAAAAGAAAATCAAAAGAGCCCGATTTGGCATTTAATGAACTTGCTCTCCAATCAGTTACTTCTCAGTCAAGTTTGCTTACACTGGTGAAATCTTGCTTCAGTGGCTGAAGGCAGAACTTACCTCTGAACCTTAACAGAAAATACAAGTGTACCCAAATAAGGAAACCGTTCCAGATAGCTGAGTCTCAGTGCAGTTTAGATGAATATATTTAGAGGTTAACTGGAGCTTTAGTCTCTCTCAAGTTTTACTAAATTTAAGTGAGCCTTTGTTCTATATATGGAGTCTTTAAAATAGCCACACGTTTTGGTCCTTATAGTTCCTTGACATGTCTTATCCCTACTTCAGACATGTTATCTTTCTATCCCAAAGCGCCACGAGACTGCAGTTTGGTCTGCAAAAATTGATTTGTGCAAGCAGAATGCTTTCCAGAAGCAATAAAAAGATCTGTCTGTGGATTTTTAGAAGCTGGACAACTCCTCCTTTCTAAATCATTATCATGGTTTGTACACCATGTACACATCAGTCTGGTCTTCAGGGTGTAGTCATGAGTGGAAGGGTTGGTGTACTTTTTCTGAGAGGAGAGGGGCTCAACACAAGCTCACTATCTGCAGTTCTTTATCATTTATGTAACATAACAAATTAAGGTGATATAGGAATGCCTTCCCCCCCCCCCCCGACCCTTCTATCTTGCTACTCTTCAGTGTTAATGGAAGTTTTTGTTTAGGAAATATGCATTGCAAGAGAACTTGGACTCTCTGTTTTAGAAGACAAGTTGTTCAGCACTGGGCTTAGGGCTTAATCCAGCAGCTATTTCAGCTGAAAGAGCTCCTGCTGAGAATAAAGGAGGATAGCAAACATCTTCAGCAGGAAGAACATAAAGCTGGCTTATTTAGTCTTAAAATGACTGTGAGTAGCACAGAAGCTATTGAAATTATTTCAGTTTTCTGTAAGGTGTGCTTACGACCTTTTGAAGTTGTAAATAGCAGGATGGTTTTTTTCTCTGAAGTGGTTTTCTAGTTTCTGCTTCTCTTTTAAAGGTTTTGGTTTCTTTCACTGAAGATGTTACTCACAGCATGTTGATTGACACTTGTTTATTCAGTTACGCAGGTGTGCTTTCTAACAAGTTTATGTCTTCAATTGTGTGTATCTGTGAATATAAAAAGCTACAGTGTGACAGTTTCTTGCTTTGGTGTATAGAACCTGTAAGAGTCAGTGACCAAACAGAAAAGTTGTCTGGCCTGTGCTTTGAGTTTTACCATTAGCACAAAAGCATTCCATTTCGGCTAATTCCCTGCCTCGTGACAAAGAATGATAGAACCCTCTGGTCAGATCTGTTATTTCAGGTCCCTCTCTGAGCTTGCTTCACAGAAATACAAGTAGTTCCAGATCCCGGTCTAGGGAAAAGCTATCCTAAGTCCATCTGAATGTAGTAACTCAGGTTAGTATCCTTGAGGATGCCTCCTTTAGATTCCTATCCAACAGCCTAGAGTCAGCTGTGGTAGTAATGAATTGCTGATTTAAAAAGTAAATTAAAAGAAAAAAGGAATAGCTATTAAAGAAGTCAACCTCTTTATTTGTCTCTACTTCAAATTTACAAACTGTGAGTGTTGTCATGCCTTAGGCACTGTGGTTGCACTGGTGATTTCATTAAGTATGTATGTTGTTCTTATTCGCATACTTGTCATATTAGGTCAAAAACCTTCATTGTTTGTTTAGCAAGTTGAACTAAAGCTCTAGTCTCCAAGTCCTAATTTGCAGGAAGGATGCTTTTCATCAAACTTGCAGCTTTTCATAGGGGCTTTGCTCATAAAATTGGAATTCTGCAGCCAACACAGGCCTTAAAATATTGCAAAATAAATCTGAAGCGCATTGTCAAATAAAATATGACTTGAAATGATTGTAAATGAAAGCAATTTGAAGATTTAATTATTTATTACCATGTCTGCTTGTTTTTCCCCCAGGTGGCATTGGCAGGGTCGTGAATGGTGCTTTTATGGTATTGAAAGGTCATCGGTCAATTGTAAACCAAGTCCGGTTTAATCCTCACACTTACATGATTTGTTCTTCTGGCGTTGAAAAGATTATAAAGGTAAGATTAATTATCAGAAAATGTGTTCTTTCGCTATTTCAGGAAGAAGGGGTTTGTTTTGTTCAACATCATTCTTTTCCACACCCATCCTGTCCTCTCATCTTATTCTTCTGTAAAGTGGTGTGTGTCATTTGTGGGCTAAACTGATGCAAATGTTGGATTGGGCATTTCAACTTTGAACTCTGTTTCAGTTTTAAAGGTTTTAGAGATGGGGGATAAGATCAGAATTTCCTGGATTTCTATCTTGAAAAAGGAATTGTATTCCAGGTTCGTTCCATATATAACTGAAGTATCTTGCAAACAGTTCTTTTCGGGAGAATTTGGTCACAGTTGTAATGTGATATCCTAAGATTTCTGATATTTCGGACTAAAATTTAATAGAAGTCCCTCTAAAGAGTATCATTGAGCTTTAGCTTAGCCTGATCTAGCTGAATTTAGCCCAAATAATGGCTCAGGAGCCTTTCTGTAATTTTTGTATGCCCTTCTGCATTGAATCAATTCAACATAGCTTTCTGTGACTTTCAGAGGAAACGGAACTCTTGAATACCTTCCACAATATGCCTTTTCTGAACCCTCTAAAAACGTACAGTATTTTTAGAAAGCTTGTGCCTTTCTATATGGATTGTAATGAGATAGCAAACTTTGCTAGGTTTCAAAGCTTTCTTTCCTTAAGGAAAGACAACCAATATTGTGTGAGCAAGGCAGGACGTTCCTTGTCATTTCTAATAGCAGAAGTTGAGACTGGGGAGGTGGAGGATTATGCTACACTAAGGTGCTTTACATTCTGCTGCTATACAAATTTTGCTCTAATTTAAGTCTATCAACAAGATGAAAGAAACCAGAACGATTACATTTTTAAGTAGGATAATGAGAACCAATGCTGCTTATAATTATTTGTTGAATGACTTCATAAAAGTCTTACCTGCTTGTGGCTATAAATGAGGTCATTTGAGTATTAGTAAATGCTTTAGCTACAAGTTGACTGAATGAATTTGTCCTGCAAAGGAATGTTTTAATGGTCTGTAACTTCTGGACCAGAGCTGGCCCAAAATCCTGGAACCATGGCAGAACGCCCAGCTGCATCACTTGCATTACAGTTGCTATCAGCATTTGGGTTGCGATTTCCTTCTCTGTCTTCCACTGGTATTTTAGTGTGCTTTTCTACTTTTTTCTTCATCTGTGTCCCTCGTGACAGATTTGATCACAAATCTGTGAAGTACAGGCTTGGAACAGAAGTCCATTGAAGAGTCTTAGCAGCTCACCGATTTTTCAGTTTCCAGGCAGTCAAACTGCCGCTGTTTTAACAACAGTTTTGCCAGAGGCAGATTTTTTGGTTTTGTTCGGTTTGGGTTTTTTTTTTTTTTCCCCTGCTTTGGGAACTCGATTCACGCAGCCTGAATTCTCCCTTTTGGATTTTAGATCTGCTGACCCTTCACCCTATGAATCCTTCCTGCATGAGTGTGCTTAGACTGTTGGATTAGCATTGGTATAAACATCCCCCGTGTTGCTTTTGTGTACTTCTGCTAGGGTTTTGGCAGGGTGTTTTTTTGCCTAGTGATTAAAAGGTTAGTTCGATTAAAGCTCCAGTCACAGGTTGTGTAACTCTTTCAAAGACACCTCTGCTTGAATGCTTCCTTAGAAGAGAACGCCTGTTGTGTTGCAGTATGTGCCATGGAACTTGTGTAGCTGCTCTGAAGGAACTGAATCCCCCAAGCATTGCAAGCTTGAAAGAAATTAAGGGAAAGGTGTTTCATGTGTGAACTATATTAACGAGCTAGAACTTCTTATCCTTTTGTAGTATATCGTTTTGTCTCAGCTTGTAATGTGTCTTGTTTGGGGATCAGGTTGTTTTAAGTCTCCTATCTTGTGTGATGTGTGTGACTTCACTCTTCAAAGGTACTGTCTCAGTGAACCGTGCTTTGTGGATGACTGTACAATGGTGGTTTCTTCCTTCTAGCTACTTCTACAGATAGGCTGGAGGCTAGTGACTACCATGAGCAGGAGGGCAAAACAGGAAAAACACCTCCAGCAGTTCTGCGGAGCTATTTATTGCATTAAAACCATCTGGGAACACAAGTCCTTCCCTTCTATGGCTATCTTTTTTTCTCCCATATGAATACTTGCTGTGCTTGCTCAGAGAATTTGAGATGACAAGAGGAAGAGCCATAAATAGAATGTGTAGTTAGGTTTTTTATGTTTTCTTGTTTTGTTGGATTTTGTTTATTTATTTGTTTTAATCATCTCCTTAAGAAAGCACCCTTCCTTTTACTGTCCTTGAAGTGTCTTCTATAAATCTTTCTGGAATTAAATCACAGAAGATAACTTCACTGTGGTTAGCTGGTATTTCATTTCCTCTATTGTAGGAACTCTGTGATGAATTAAAAATGTGGATGCAAGTAGTTATTTGTCTGAGCCCTTAATTTTTAGACTAGCTGGCCTAAATTTAGTACTTCTAGAAGTGAGGAACTGATAGCACCAGCATCAAGGCGTGATACAGACAAGCCATTCAATAATTCCACGTGCTTCTGCCAACACACTTGCTATTTTAATACTGATTGCAAATGAGATACAAATTAATCTCAGGACTAGCCCTGCTGAAACGAATACTATCCACACAAATTACTTTGACCTTTGCGGTTATGGGTTTTTTGCTTTAGTTTTATTTCGTTGTAAAGCACCTGCAAGAATATAATTCAGTAACTTGGTGGTTTAGGGTTTGATTTCTGCTAGGACTGAGAATACAGCAGAAAGATGGGAGTGGGGATGCGTATGCACATTCAACTGAGGAGGATTCTGAAACCTAAAGTAAGACTCAAAAAGCTTTATTAATAAGGTTATTAGAAGCCATGACTCCAGACGGTGTGCTCTGGACACATCAGCCCAGATGAATTGCTCATTGCCCTCCATTTCAGAAACCCGACCGTTGGTAAAATTGTGTGGAAAAGCACAGCTGTGAACTAAAATTAGCATTTGCAGCAGACGTTTGCCATGAGGGCTAAAGCAATAGAAAATAGAAAAATACCACTTTCCCCTCAGTTAAGGGTGTGAGGCATTGGGATGTGCTGGCAGGAAAACTAATTGCATTGCAGGAGAAATAAATGAGGCATTCCCTCTGCTGTGTGGGGCTTACAGGAGGGCCATAGAGAATGGCTCAGTTAGAAGATAGTTCCAGAAAAGATGAACTAGATAAAGCGCATAAGGATTTCCAGAAGGAAATACTGCTTTGTGTCGGAAACGGAATACCGTGGAACCGAGCTCAACTCTTGTAGGTCTCATTTGTTTAAAAAGCACCAGTATAGCAAAGATGGCAGAGTCTATTTGCCCATGTTGCTATGGTGACAGATGAATGTCATTGTGGCTAGCTGACTCTGCTTCATCAGTCTAATATAGCAGGTTTTAATTATTGTCATGCTACAGGCATAACTACTTTTTTGTTTTAAAAATTGGGGCTTTGCCACCATGGAACACCAACAATTCAGAGATGCTCTGTGTAACATCTCTGACGAAGCAGAGAACCGGTTTTGTATTCCCGTTTTCTTTTACTGTTCCTATTTTTGTATCCGTACTCCGGGCATCAGTGAGTAATACTCATCTCCTTAATCCTCTGACAGAGAAAGAACTTCTTGATAGATTGTTGCTTCAGTGGGATGGTTTGCCAACTTATTTTCTCCAGTTTGTTCACATTCTTCCTGGACATGGTGTCAGTCAGAGGATGAGAAAAAGGCAAAGGCATTCCATTTACAAAGAGGCACATCTGAAATGTCACAGAGAACACTGGGCCAGTTGCTGCCAGTTTAAAGACTTCTTGGTTCTGCCAAAGACATATTTTTACTCTGGTTTCTTTCTGGGACTCTGGCAGGCCTCATACTTTCTCATAGCAAAATGTCTAAAAAGTAGGAAAATCAATCTCCAGAGACATACGATCCTGTACACACAGGTATTTGTCCTGAATTACCTCGTTCTCTTTATTACTAAGTGCTTCTCTGTGAACAAATCTGTCTCAGAAGGAAGAAGCCTCACTAAGGACTCTCTGTAGCTATCTTTTCAATGTTTTGTACTGCTGTATTTTCTCAGGTGCTTGCAGAGTGAACAGAAAGATCTGGTAGCAGTAACAAGGATTTAGAATATCTCTGTGCACACTTTATGTACCTTTTTAGATAATTTTCGTTATAAAACAGAGCTTTCACACAGGGACTTCAGAGCAGACTACTTCTCCTCTGTTTGTGTGGAATCTTAAGAGTCTTCTAATTCTCTTGCTTAAAAAAAAAATTAAAATGTTTTATAAAACCTAGGGATCAATCTAACACTGCTAAGGCTATTAGAGGAAGGGGCGTGCCAGCCAGCTTGTCCAGGCATACAGTATGAAGCATTTATAAGAAATTCTTAAATACAAAAAGATCTGATCTACTTTCTGAAATGATCAATAGCGGGACAAAGAGGAAATACTGTGTGTTAGTGAAATCATCAAGAAGGCAACAACTCAGAATAGTCCTTTGAGCAAGTAGAGTTCTATTTTCCTATTAAAAAACGTGGTGTGTTCCCAAATCAACAATCTCTCTCATGCATCCACTCAGAGAAGACTTTTTCCTGTGTTGTCTTTAGGAAATGGAGCATGGGGAAGAATCAGAAGATGAAAAAAGATTCTTTCTCTTTTTTGGATTAATTAGAAAAGGTTATGTATGGTTGATGGAGGTCTGTGCATCACGGGCTTAGGTTTGGGTTTGTTATCTCTATCCAAACCTGATACTTGTCCCTTGAACTGTGCGTCCAGTAAGTACAATGCTTGAACCAAGCAATGGAGACTGTCTTCATTCTGGTTTGAAGTATTATATTGATGAACTGTACTGCAAGAAAATTTACTTCAGTACTACAAATAATAAAAATAGCAATTAATCACAAATAGCAAGTAGACCTTGCTGTTGAGGTATGTTCCTAGGACAGGCCAATGTAATGCAATGTGAAATTCCTTTGCCTTTGCTCTGAAAGGCAGCTTGATGATTGACTTTGTCCTGGTTTCAGCTGGGATAGAGTTAATTTTCTTCTTAGTAGCTGGTTACTGGTAGCTGGTGTTTTGGATTTAGTGTGAGAGTAATGGCAGTAACGCACTGATGTTTTAGTTGTTGCTAAGTAGCACTTATCCTAAGTTAAGGACTTTTCAGATTCTCATGGCGTGCCAGTGAGGAGGCTGGAGGGGCACAAGAAACTGGGAAGGAACGCAGCCAGAACAGCTGATCTAAACTAGCCAAAGGAATATTCCATACCACATGATATCATGCCCAGTACGTAAACTGGAGGGAGTTTGCCAGGAGGGGCAGATCATTGCCTGGGGACTGACTGAGCATCAGTCAGCGGGTGGTGAGCAGTTGTATTGTGCATCATTTGTCTTTCCTGGGGTTTTATTTCACTTCCTTTTTGCTATCTTCCTTTTCATGACTATTATTATTATTATTGTTGTTATGATATTTTATTTTTACATTAGCTGTTTATTAAACTGTTCTTAGCCAACAAGTTTTACTTGTGTTTGATTCTCTTTCCCATCCCACTGCGGAGGGGAAGGAGTGAGCGAGCAGCTGAGTGCTGCTTAGTTGCCGGATGGGGTTAAATCACACCATTCAGGAAAAGCTGTATCTGCAGCAGACTTTTAATTTTGGAATAGCATTGCTTTTCTCTACACGGCCAGATCATATGTGGGCACTCTGTTAACCATAAATTACAGAGGTTGTAAAGGCATTCACCTTTAAAAGAATTCCAGAATAAAGGTTACCTGTACATCTCAAATGGCAAGTAGCTGTAAGATAATATATTTTGTTTTACTTCCAGTATTAAAGGTGTAAAATCTTACTGTACACTGTTGAAAATCTCTGTGAGTACAGAATTGCTGGCATTCTTGTGGGCTTTTTTTATAGTGCTTGTCGTGGTAGTGTCAGATTTTGTTGCATGTGTTAACTACACATCTGTGAGATGAGTGCCGATTATCCCATTTACACTGGCAAAACACTCTTTTTGTTAGCCCTTTTGTCTACTTGGAACAAAACTTGACTAACTTCTGCTGGGAAAGGAGTTAATTTTTTTTGACAAAGTCTATCCCAAAAGGCCAACCTGGTATAGACAGCTGGTGTAGAATTTTGTTCCCTGAGCTTGTTAGTGTGGTAAAACCAAAGCATGACTGAAATCAGATATTTTCAGCTGATCATTAAGGCAGTATTGTGGATAAGCTACTTACTGGCTCTGCCTGCAGTAAGTGTTGTGCATCGTGTTAACCATCCCTCTAGAATAAAGTGATAGTGCTTGTCCAGTGAGTGCCTTAATTGTATTGCCCCAAATTTGTGAGTAAACCTGAGAAAGATGAGGAGATCCAATTCCTATGTTTGCTATGGATGACCAGTTTCTTGGGGATATCGACAGATCTTCTCTGGGGTATTTTTTTTTCCCTTTTCCTCTCCAGACTGGGAGAACTGAGGAAAGGCTGGATGGACAGCACAGTTAAGGCTGTTGCTGTTGGTGAAATCATTGCACTTTGCAATGTTACTATCTCTCTCCAGTAGCTTTCAGTAAAACTTCTCTCTCTAACTTTCCCCAGTAACTAAAACTGCTGCTGTGTTTTGAGAGAATGTTGGATGCTTTCTTTCCTTCACCACTGTTCCCTAAAGGGAGCAGTGCAGCTCTGCTTCTTGCCTCTGTACATCCCGCTGATCAGGTGTGGCTGACTATGCAGCTGGATGAAATGTTGCTCTACATCACTGGCACAAGCAACTCTGTTTCCTGGGAAACAAGTGCCTTCATTAGTGCTAAGACTGTATTGCAGGCAACAAACTATTCTTACCGTTAGTGAGTAAGCATCCCCTATTACATAAAAATAGAGCCCTGCAATTTGGAAGAAATTATTACACAAGGAAATATGGAAATGATGGATAATCTGCAGTGTGAGAGCTGTTAAGTTCTGGATGGGTGAAGTACGTGCAGGAAAAGCACATTTGTAAAGGGGGAGGAATATCCCCATCTCTGAAATATTTGTAAGTATGGATCTGAGGGGGTAAAAAATAATAAAACCAATCTGCAATTTGCAATTGTTCCAGGTATTTGCACCACAGTTTTATTTCAAACGCTTATAATAGTTTGAGTTCAAAGACATGCAGATACTTACTTAATTATTTTCTGTTACAGATCTGGAGTCCCTACAAGCAGCCTGACTGCACAGGGGATCTGGATGGTAGAATCGAGGACGACTCGCGTTGCCTCTACACTCACGAAGAGTACATCAGTCTCGTGCTGAACAGTGGTAGTGGTTTGTCCCATGATTATGCCAACCAGTCAGTCCAGGAAGATCCACGGATGATGGCCTTTTTTGACTCCCTGGTGCGCCGGGAGATCGAGGGCTGGAGTTCTGACTCGGACAGCGACCTCAGTGAGAGCACAATCCTGCAGCTCCATGCAGGAGTAAGTGAACGCTCCGCTTACAGTGAGTCGGAGTCCTCCGCCTCTTTGCATCACTCCCCACCACACGTGGCTGAAGAGTCTGATGAAACTGCCTATAACTTAAGGGCCTTAAGATCAACTGAATCTCCCTCAGCCAGAGAAGACGTGGCTTCCCGTCAACAGAGGCTTTCTGCACTGAGAAAGTATCAGGATAAACGTCTCCTGGCCCTTTCCAATGAGTCTGACTCTGATGACAATACCTGTGAGGCAGAACTAGATACAGACCTTTTCCCACGGCCACGGTCCCCAAGTCCCGAAGAGAATGAATCCAGTAGTTCCAGCAGCAGCAGCACTACAGAAGATGAAGAGGAACTGAATGTACGACGCACATCTATGAGGCAACGCAACGCGCTGAGGCGCCGGCAGAAGGTGCAAAAGGAGGAAAGGACTAGCACGAACGCAGAGAATGTGACTCCTTACATAGGTGAGGACATCTATGATTACCCCCAGATCAAAGTAGACGATCTTTCTTCTTCTCCGACATCTTCACCAGAGAGGAGCTCAGCCAACAAAGAAGTTCTGAAAGAAAGGACGTCTCCTTGTTCAGACAGTGAATCAGTGGAGAGAAAGATTTACAAGGCTTACAAATGGCTTCATTATTCTTACATATCGTATTCAACTAGTAAAGATGGTGAATCCTCCAGAGGAGACGGAGAGAATGACGAAGGGAAACCAGGAACTAGTGGAAGGCACAGTACAGCGTACTCACTAAATAAGGAAGACGCTAGGAACTCGAGTTCAGTAGTTCCTCAAGGTTCCCCAGCTCTTTCTACTGAAAGCCACAACAAAGAAACTTTAAAAGAATGTGGCTTGATAGAAAATTCTAGTAATGGTCAAGCTTATGAATGTGACAATCAGCGGCGTATGGAAGGTCAAGAAAACACATCTGAAGACACTAGCAGTGGAGGTATAGAGCATTCTTTTGAGCCTAAAAAGCTCAATGGAAAAGCTAACTGCAAAGGGCTAAATAGTTGTACTGAAGAACCTTGCATTCAGGCTGCAGGACTTGTGGAACAGAAAAATAGTCAGAACTGTCAACCAGCATCAAGCCATCACTCACTGGTCCCTCCGTTCTCCACCGTTGCCATCTGTAGCATGTCAGGTCACTGCTCCAGAAACCAGACTGATGACAGTGAGGAGAGGGGCCCCGACACCTCCTGCGTTAACCACAACAACGGCCACTTGCATCTTCGCCCTTCGTGCTTCAACAACGGACAGAGTTTTGGAGAGCAGGAGTCTGTGACGCAAGGACTACAGGTGCATTCAAATGCTGACAATGGCAACCTTGTACAGGTGGGTGTGACCTTGCACAAAGACTGCTGCCTGTCTGAAATGGACTCCAACAGCTACAACGTGAGCACGAGAGAGGATACCGCCGACTTGCATCCGACAGGCAGCGAGAGCACTCAGTCTCTTGGAGGACTGAAAAGACACAGAGTGGAATTGGAAGATGCAGATTCAGAGAGTTCATCCTTAGAAAAGAAGTTAAAAACATGATGAATGCAAATGTCTGTCGTAGTGTGCACTCTCAAAAAGAAAAAAAAGGAAAAAGAAAGTATTAAAGGCACATAGAGCTTGGGTCTGAAACATTGCGTTTGATTCTCCATTCCATTCTTCAGTGGGTCTGTTTTAGATTGCCAATGGTTTATGCTGTATAAAAATCCAACATACTCCTTGATGAGACTGAGTCTAGTGTACCCATACAAGGTTCTGTTTAAAGTAAATCCTTATTAAGACGGTTGACTGAATTATTCTTGTGTGAGCATGTGTCGTTTGTTCAGCCAGCCAGGGTGACTGCTTTAAGTTTTAATTGTTCTTCTCAGAAGTTATTTTTCCATACTGACACTTACTACACATTACAGGATGAAGAATGATTGAATTGTATCACGCTGGTGGTCACTTGGGGTGTGTTTCTTGTTAAGGAAGACAGGGAAGAAACATCTCTGAGGCCTTTATTCTGCTTCAGAAATGAAAGAAATGCAACCATTAGGGAGGATATTTTCAGAACTGACTGGTGTCTTTAGAGATGGTACTTCATAAAGCACTTGCTTCTGATACAGTTCAGTGACATTATTTTTTTGCCAACAGAAAAGCTATAGGAAATGAGCCTCTTTCCAAAATCAATTTGAGGCCGTTCCTATGGTGACATTCAATTTTGTGAGGGTTTTTTTTTTTTTAAGAAAAGAACAGAATAACACAGTGTCATCGCTATACTGAAATGTGATTGTTTGGCAAGAGGGGAAGGTATTGTGCAGCAGGCCTCACTCTTACTAGGGGCTGTTAAAAATCAGGCATTGAAATATGCCTTTCTTAAGTGCTTAACACTTAGAGGTTCGTTGTCATTATTAAGAGTATCGATCTGAGTCTTGGGGTGTATCTTGACTGTGTCCTCCTCTTCCCCCGTGTGCTTACTTTGTGACGCAGTTAGCCCAGAAGAAAACAGCAAAAGGATGGATAATGTAACCAAGCCATATTAACAGCAACACTGGGTAAAGTCTGAAAAGTGCTGCTTCTAGCAGTTTTCTTAGCCTAAAGCTCAAAATAGGTTGGTACTGGAGATCAGGGCTGGTTTTCCACGGCTCTGCTGCAAATATTTCAAACTGTAGTTGGGTAGATGGATTCAACAGAGTGGTGCATGCAAGGGAGAGCTTCAGAGAAACGTCCCCATAGGTGAGGGCACCAGAACTCCGAGTCCGGCAATGAGAACTTGAGCAAGAGCATAGCCCTGGCTGCTGGCTGCCGTGAACCGATGTACTGTTCAGGTTGACAGAGTCCTTTCTTACCTGGGCTCTGTTGATAATGGAGCAGCTAGTGAGTCCTCTCCGCTCTGGCATGCTCAAGCTGGAGGAATGGCACTCGCTTCCTTAGCAACAAGGTAGAAGGAGTCAATGTGTGAAGGGAAAAGAAACCATCTACAAAGGACACCAAAACTATGGTTTTGTGCCTTGCAGTGCTGACAGCAGAAAAAGTGGCTTCTTTTGGCCCCAGGAATTGTCACGGGCTTTCGAGCCCACTACTGAGGAAGAGCTGAATTGTTTTAAGGAATAGGAGAATTTTGCTTTCGATACACCTCTAGCAGTACACTGCTGTAGGGTACTGCTCTCAGAATAATTTCACCTGCTCAGATCCCTGGGGAAAGAAGGAAGATGCCCTGTTAACAGGTGATGAAAGTAAAGGAACATTTCAGAAGGGATGCTGGAAGGGAAAGATACAAGAGGGAGCATGGAAAACACAAGGTGAAGAGCGTTGTTACAGCTGTAGGCTCTTTACCCGCCCTTGGTCGGCTTTGCTATGCGAGGCCTTGGAATGAGGCTATGATGTAGTAGTTAAGAAGCACCTAAGAGGGATGTTTACAAACATGAGTGAAGGTGGCAGTAAGAACAAGCTGATACATTGTTACCTTATTGAAAAAGCTGTTCTATACTCGTTCTATTTTAGATCACTGCAATCAAGATCACTATAGGAGTGTTCTCCTTGGTGTATAAACGCTTTACTGTAAATGCCGGTTTGTAGCCAAAACCTTGAGGTTTCTGAGTCAAAACTTTTGCTATTATTATTTAATTTTTAAAAAGTTCTTTGCATTGGAAAATTTTCTTAGCTGTCACTTCTGTCCTTTTCTGAGGAATGCCCAGATCACTGGCAAATGAGCATCTCCACTCTCCTCTGACTTGACCATCTTTTATCAGTGCTTTCTCAAGTGCCTTGTGGTCTCCCTTTCTGGTTCTCCTGTTTGTTTTCAAAAGCAGAATAAAAGTTCCCAGGTTTGGCGTTACTGCTCCTTTACAGGCTCTGGGCAGAAAGGTTTGCTGTGATTTCCCCAAGGACAGCCTCCCGTGCTGTCTTCATGCTTGTTACTCCTAGGTTCCGTCAAGCAGGAGGAGGAAGGTAGGCTGCAATCTTAACCTTTTGTTCACAGGAAATTTAAGCACCCACAAGAACCGTGGCTTCTGAATCAATGGGTTCACCTTCTCACATGAATAAATGTTATTGTCCACGTTATCTGGAAAAGCCCAAAAAAAAAAAAACCAAGGCCAGCAAGCATCAGCATGTCTGCTGCAGGTAGCCAACAATGCACAGAGCTGCTCTTTGTAGGTCGCTTTGCTTTGCCACTGATCCGATGCAGACGGTCTCTCCCCTTGCCCCGGGTTGCTAACCATGCTGTGTGCTGAGGGTTCCCTGTGCTACTGGATGCGAGTGTTGCTGCATACTTGGGGTTATCCGTCCTCATTCCCAGGGGAAGAGAGAGAGAGAGAGTGCTCAGTGGAAAACTTTACAAGTTTATCTGAAGAGATTTCACCTGTTCTGATAATCTGTGCCATGTACTTAGAAATGGAAAGGTTGTGTAAATATCATACTGCCTTGTTAGTTAACCACTATTTACTTACCATTCATCTGGTTATGGCAGGAAATTTGCTAGACCATGTTGTACAGTTGGTCTGCAGAAAACTTTATCAGTGGGAAAGAAATATGCTCATGTCTCTAGAACACTTTGGACAGAGAAAGCGTGATCTTTAAAGAAATTCTTTTTGATATTCCTAGAAGCTCACAAGCTCCATATTTGCTTATTTCAGCTTTCTCTGTTCAGAGCATTCATGTCAAATCAACCTGTTCGTGAGATGACTCTTCCTCTGAGGCAGGCATGCATGAGGCTTTCCTGGGCTGTGGTATTAACTGCTTCCAAAGATGCAGGAGGATATGAGATCCATCAACTAAAGCTCTGTTGGGGTTTTTCCAGCTCTTGGGTGATCCTCTTACCAAAGCTGGCAAGTCTTCTCCAAGGTGGGTGGCTCAGTGGAGATGACACTTTGGTTTTGAGGGGAAGCTCTTTCTCACCAACAAAGCACACGCAGAAAGATACAGTTGCATTGATCAGGGAAGAGCACGGGGGTTTGGCCGTGGGCATACCAGATCACGGCACTATGTTTTGAAACCCAGCCTCTCTCACTTCAAAGCTCTCATCAAAGAGTTTCCCCCATCTCGTTATGTACCCACATGAACACCAAGGACAACTTATTTCAGAACCTTTTCTTCTCCAAAAATTGCAGTGGATTTTTTTTTTTCCCCCCTTAAGTTTCACAATAGAGTGAGTGAAACCTGGTTGCAATATCTGTTTATAAGCCACTACACTTGGTAGCTAGAAAATCCCTCTTCTTCAAGTATTTGAAGAATTTAAATGCAGTTAGGGGTACTCCTGGTGTCTCGTGCTTTCCAGCAGTGCCGTATCCTGAGGGCTCTTGCTCACTGTGGCCATCAGAAGCTGGTGTGACTTGATAGTACTGAGGTCTTGGGATGCTTTCATTCGCAGTTATAATTTATTATTACAGGCAGTACTACTAAGAGAGGTACCCTTTACACGTGATGCTTTCATTTTCACCCACTTGGATTCTCCAAATGTCTTTGACAGACCTGGGAAGCTCAGTGCCCTGCTACAGAGTCTGCAGAGTACCCAAGAGTAATGCAAACAGCTGTTCTGACTGAATTACTATGTGCATATGCACGTAGTTCTGCAGGAATTCTTTAATAAGCTCATTCTAGCACATACATAATTTATAGAACACAAGGGCACCCTCCTGCAGCTGTGCTGGGTGCACTAATTAACCCAGCTACTGCTCTGCCAGTATGTGCAGACACCTATGGAGAAAATGGCAATTCTTGGTGGGGGGAACATTGAAAACCTCATCAAAAAACAAACAGTGGATATGGCCAGTACTAGATTTGCCAATGTTTTCTTCAGTGGTTGTGCAGGTCAAAAGCAGCAAACCCTGAAAACACATGCTGGTGTGGTGTCATGGGAAATAAGCCATCTCAATTTGATGTGTGTACTCTGCCTGATGCAAGTCAAGGACTTGATCTTGGGTCTCCTGCCTTTTACTTGAGTGTCCTCAGCATCAGCCTATTGCATTATTCAGGAGTGGGCTTTGAAAGGGAAAGGAAATGGAGACAGTTCAACAAATCCTGGAGTAGGACCTTGAGCCCAGCTGCCTGTTTATAGTTTGCAGAGGAAATGCTAGAGGATTCCTCCTCCTGTCTCCACCTTGTGTGATCTTTGGTCCAGCGAGGAAGGGGGAGATGCAGACCCAGCCTTGTGTGTATCCCATTGGTCTTGAACAGGGGAGAATTGTCCCTTCCAAATTGGGCAGAGTGTCTGTGATGATTTTTACAATTATTTACCTGTAGACATGTAACACCAACCTCCTAAATGGGTGCCCAAGTCAGTGAGCTGTTTGTTCTGGGATATGACTGTCAGGCTCAGTTTTGCTGTCTGAGGAATATTTTTCAGTTCAGTTCTACTCTTGAGTATCGGCCAACGCCTACACAGCACTGGAGCTGCTGCAGAGATGGAGGTTGGCATTGCTGCTGCTTTTGGAGTTGATCAGAGATGCCCCTTCGCTGAAGCTGCTGTTTTCACACGGGCTGTTTGGAAGTAGGTGGTGCAAAACCATTTTGTATGTTCCTAAAAATAGGCAAAAACTTCCTACATTTGAACTTCTGATGAGGGACCAAGTCATTGACAGGCAGCTGATGCTTCTGACTACACACCTAGTACTTTCATGATCAGATGCTACAGGAGTTGCTCATTTCTAGGTAGAATCTACTCCTGGGACCACATGACACCAGGGCAGTGTCTGCAGCATTTTACTTCACAAACTATGGCTGCGTATAGCAGCAGTAACAGCCGAAACTACCCGCTCCTGCATACTTGCAGGGTTTGCATTCTGGTCACTTTAGAATGGTCAAACCATGTATTCTTTGCAAAGGTCTTGTGTCTAAGCATCCTGCTTCCAGAACAAAAACTAAGAGGATCAAGTGTTGCTTCTCTGAAACAAAACCTACTTCAAGGAAATCCTAATGCATCTTTTAAAGTCGCTTTAGCTTTACCTTAGCATTTAAGGTTAAATACTAAAAAGATACATTTTGAAGTCTTTAAAATATACAGGAGGAAGAGCAACAGCATGAGCTTCAGAAAGGAGTTGAAATGTATTTAAAAACAAGCAAACCAACAAGCCACTATACCATAAATACCAATTAGGTTCTGAATGAAAGTTCATCACCTGCTTGTAAATCTGGCTCCTAAAAGCCTAAGCAGTATGTCAACAGAAGTGGCTTCTCACGCTTGAGCTTGGACAGCTGAAGATCACTGATATGGAGCAGCCTAGAAGCCACAGCCACGCCTCATGGCACACTCCAAGTGGGCCTGCCATGGGTGTGTTACCCAGTAAGGATCACTTCTTCCATCTGCAGCCTGCACGGAGCAAAACAAATGGTTTCCAGCAGCAAGGCTGCCCCTGGATTTGACTGGCTGATTCTGTCTTTTTTCATGCTGCTGTCTGGTTTAGCTTTATATCACCTAGGACTTGCTGATGAAAGATCCCTGGAGGAAAGCACTTCATTTTGAGTTGGTGTTTGCCTTTGAGCCTTGGAGGGAAGTTTTGGGGCTTCATCTCAGGGTTATCTTTATAGAGCCTGTTAAAATGAGGTAAAAAAACCCAAAACAATGCAGATGCATTGCAGGAGGAACAGAGAACTCCAAGGCAAGAGCCTCCTTTTACTCACTCTTCTCTTTCCTGAGGTTTCTACATCTCTTCAAGGAGCCCTGTACCTTTTTCTTCCATCTAGGATTTAGAGAGACTTGCAGTGCTGGGTGTCTAGAAAGCAAAGATGAAACTGTCCCCACTTCAGGATGTTGCAATACTCTTTGCTTCAGCGACATTTCCAGTATATTACAGACAGATCTGGCATTTCCTGGCTTGGATTATATCCTCGAATACAATTTTCTCCAAAGCATGAGAAAAGTCTGCTTCCCATCTATCTAAGCTTTGGAGGGAGAGGAAGGAAAGATGATCTAGGCTTCACCAGTCTTGGAATGAAAGCAAGTACATGCTTTGAGCTGTTTATAAGCCCTCTTTAAACTCTCAGCATTGCCAAGGTTTGCCTTTCTCCCAGGCCGGCTCTGCCATGCGATGCATCACCTGCACGCAGGGGCAGCGAAGCAGCAGCCCTGTGTTTCCTTTCATTCAGGGTGAGAACTGAGAATTGATTCAGTATGTCCAGTGGGGCAGATCTTTACTCTTGCCATAAACCAGCTTTTTTTTTTTTTTAGCTCGTACATGTTTCTGATGGTGTGGAAGGCTTATTTTTAAGCTGGGAAAGTCTGTAGCAATGTTTTGAATTCCTAAATGGCTGGCTGACTGACTAGGATAATCCATCTGAGGAACACTGGAAGCAAATTACAGCCTTAGATGGAGATTTTTGTTTACTTACACATACTTTTGAAATCAAAACTTTCGCAGTTTGTCACCCAAGAGAAGGGCTCTTCACCTTTCATCTCCCGTGTATTTGGCCAGTAAGGCTGTACTTTTTCATTGCCTCCACTAATGATACAGATGCAAGAGATAGAGATCTTTTGTGGCCCAGCTTCTCAGCAGTTAATGAACGTGTTGGGACAGTAGATCCCCTTGCTAGAGACACACAAATTGCAGCAGACAGCAGGAGTAATGGCTCATTAATTACTTTGCTATGCTCTTAAGCTGAAAATCTGCACAAACATAGGAAGGTTCCAGTCTGAGTGACAGATCTTGAGGTCTCCTGCTGCCAGGCCTGAAATACCTTTGATGTTTCTACAATTTTATGCTGTAGTTTCCAAAGTCAGTGTTTGTTTCCAGCCCAAGGGCAAGTCTTGCTTTAGTCTTACTCTTGCCAGATGAAAATTATTACAGAAGTTAAAAGTCAGTGTATTGCCTAGCTGATTACATTTGTGAAGTTTAAACCAAATTAAATCCTCA
Source organism: Todiramphus chloris collaris (assembly GCA_025345505.1). Taxonomy (NCBI): domain Eukaryota; kingdom Metazoa; phylum Chordata; class Aves; order Coraciiformes; family Alcedinidae; genus Todiramphus; species Todiramphus chloris. The sequence continues at coordinate 17,099,871 of JANVCC010000033.1, read as the reverse complement.
GCTGATCATACTGTACAACAATTACACTGCCTAAAAGGAAGGATTTCATCTGTGTACGGCTGGGAAAGAGACATTTTAAACTGCAAACCCTTGAGTAAGAAGGAGGCCGATGGTTTTGTGAGCAGCTGAGATCTCCTAGCATGAAATTCCTGCTCTGAGGCAGTCCTGTGCTGCTGGGCTTCCTGTGGGAACCAGTCGAACCTCCAAAGCTTGTGGAAAGCTGACAGATTTCTCCTGGGTCACTTGCTGCTTGTTCACTCACAAGGAAAACCCCAGTAGGAGCAGTAGGAGTGTTTGGTGGGATCCAGGCTGGAAGGGGGATGTTCTGCCTCCTGACACCAGTGGCAGCTGGAGAGGCTCTTCCACAAAAGCATTGCCCTGGGGAGGAGTGATTCAGTGGGGAGGGAGATGGACCGCTAGGAATTCCTTTCCCTCCCCTACTGACACCACTTGGCACCCTTGCTTTTAATTTTGGGAAGTGAAAACCCCGTTTCACTGGTGCCAGTAGCAGCATATAACACAGCTGGCTGGGGAGCTGTGCCTTCTTTTCCTCCATGACTTAAAATGGTGTTAAGACATTTTCCTAGGAAGTCCAAAAGCCACACCAAGAGTGCTGGCTACTGGTGGTTTGCAAATGAGCTTGGGTTCAGGGGTAGTACGTGCAGTAGTAAAATACATATTTATAATTAGCAAACAGTGAAAAGGGGAAGTTCACTGCAATGAATTTGAATCAGAATTGAGGAAATGTGGGCAAGTAATGAATGAAACAGAGGTCCTAAGGAAAGAAATAATAGAATTCAGGACAAGAAGTTCAGTTAAATCTGAATGAGAAGGAAACTGGGTTTTGCCCAGGATTAGCTGAAAGTGCAGTTTGTCTGCAGTAACAGAGGGTGGGCAAGATCCCGAGGTGTGGTTGCCCCTTCCACAGGAGAGCCAGTAGGCAGCTGCTGCTCTTGCTGGGAAACCACCAAGAGTGGATAACTTGCACTTGAGAGTTTTCAGCTAACCACATGGGAGATCTCTGAACTACTAATATAGTAGGAGGTTTTATTAATAAGCCTCAGAACTCAGGGGAGCTCTGAGGGAATGGGAAGCAGCCGTGGAAATGGGATGACCTAATTCCAGTTCTGTAGGCTTCCTTTCAGCACCAGCAGAATGATGGAGGGCTTGATATGGGACAAGAGCTAAAAAAGAAGCAAGGAAATATCATCATGGCTAATTAATAGTGAAAACTGATAAGAAATGGCATAGAAAATAGACTGTGTTAAGCTAAGCATATTTTATGAGATTTCAGGTTTGACTGATAAATGTTGCAATAATGCTTGGGCTCCTGGAGAGGTGTTTTGAGTGCTGAAAGGTCCAAGCGTTGTCTATTAAACCAGAGTAATGTATGTTCTTTGCGTTCACCGCTAACCAAAGTTAAGCCCAAGCAGGGAACCATTAGAGAGACTTCTAGGGGATGGCAGACCCTGAAATGCATACTGATATATCTATTAATATCTGTATTATTAGTTGGGCAACACACGCAAATGTAACTATGTCCTTCACAGCCTGTATTACAAGGACTCTGCAGCCTGTCGTGCTGAGCAGTCCACCCCAGACCAGGCTGCCTTGCCTGGGGCACTCCAGACCATCTTGGCACCCATGGGTCTGTATGAGAACTGAGCAAAAGACTTGGGTGTTTCTGCGTACCACTTAGATGTAGACGTTTAACAGCACAAGAGCATCACCCGAGAAAACAGCACTGGGGTAGTGAACCAGTGTTGAATGGGAGCAGCCTCTCGGTGGGTTGGGCAGGACCAACAAAGGGAAAACAGGGCTGATGCTGGCAAAGGACAAATAAGTGCTCATTTAGGCTAAATCTGGGCCTATTTCTTGAGAAAAAGAATTGCTGTTAGATGAAAGACAAATCATAAGGCTTTGTCTCTTTGTGCTCACCTACCGCTTATGCTGGCTTCTTAACAGGCTTCAGCGAGAAGAAACATGTGAGTCCTGAGATGGCCCTGTCTGCTGGGAGCTGGTTATGAGCATGCTATGCCTTGATTCACCCCATCTTCTGACTTTTGGGGGAAAGGGGTTCCTGCCTCTACCATGCGGACAAGCCACAGGGATCTCCTCCCCTAGGCAAAGCAGCCTAGGGAGGCAGCGGTAGCACAGGGCTGGGGACAAGCTGGTGTCAGAATAAGAGGAGACATAAATCATGGATCATGTCATGGCTAGAATAAGCATGGGAAGGGAAAACACAGACCCAGGAGACTTTTGTATGTGTAGAAAACAGAGAGAAAAGCAGGAATTTATATGGTTGAAGGGTATAAAACAGGCAACTCAATGTTACCTTTTCATAATGTCTTTTAGGATAATCAAATGAAACCAGACTCCAAGCAGTGTCTGTGATTTGTGCATTTAATTGCTATGCTGTCGATCACCTTGGCCGCTGCAACACAAGTCAAACCTGGGGGTTTCTCCCAACGAGAAAAGCTTGCTTGAAGCCCAGTGGCTGGGAGGCTCCGTGATGCTGACTCTTCTGATGCTGTAACACGGAGATGTTAGCAGCACAGACATTCGTCCCTGTAAATCTGGTATTAAACAGTCCAGTTTCCCACTGGAAGTTAATGGTGCGATGCATAATGCTCTGCAGAAGTGAACCTGCACCTGCCTGATGTACTGGAGAGGCAAGCAGAGAGAGGAACTCTTGAGAAAGCATTTCAAATGTCATTTCAGGTAACAAGGCTGCATGCATACACCAGCAGCTATGTTAAGCCTGCACATGCCATTCCTGAGGTACCGCAGCCAGCTGGTCCAGTTGCCTGCTTTTTAGCTAAATGTGAAAGCCACCTTTGCCCAGTATATGAAGATAAAAGCCTTTTCAGCCCACCTTCTTACAAAGACAGGTTGTGATTCTTCTCTTGTGCAGTTTCTTTCCACTGTTCCCCCACCCCTTGTGCTGCTCTGCTGAGGAGGCAGCTGGGGACAGCCATGCTGGCAGCACCTCGCCAGATGGCAACAGGAGTTTTGCTGGTGCTAAATGACAACTAGATGAGGAGATGGGAAAGAGACCGGTAACAGTGCGAATTCAATCATAACCCCATTGAATCCTGCCTCTGAGGGGCCACTCGGAGCACTGCATTGAGACCGTGGCATTTCTTGTTAGTCCAGTGTTCACTTGATGCTTTCAAATCCATAAGCACAGAGGGCTCTTTGGAGAATAACCCATGGGAACATCTGGTTCCATATGGCAACAGACCGAGGCAGGATGGGCCATACAGGTATTCTGACTGCAGAATCTGTTCTGTGTTATACTTCCACAGTAGCATTCAAGCTCTTTGAGAAATACTAAACTAACTCACTAGGCAGGCATGGTGATGTTCCTTAAATTTATTACACACTTTGTTAGCACTTCATCTCTGAAAAGTAGCAACTTGAGGATTTTTCTTCAAAAACTTGGAGACGCTTGACTACCTTCAACAAACCAAACTGGTTTAAGTTCCCTTTGCATGAAAAGTATGATGGGGGAGACAACTGAGTCAGTCATTGTTGCATAAACAGAGAAAGAGGCTGAATTAGCATTAGTGAGAGATGTATGAATGTTCATGGAGAAATTTTATTACTTTAACTCAAAGGGCTGACTCTGGAGCCTGGCTTTTTCTCCTTTGCTCTGTAATATTTCCCAGTGGAGTGCTCTGTGATGAATAGTATCTCAGTTGTTCTTCTTTTCTTAAATAAATCTAATTTTTTAAATTTTTTTTTTCCTATGCAGGAAATGGAATCAAATTATAGGTATCACTCATTCATCCTTTTATAACTCATGTAATATTAAGAAGACAATGTCCTGCTGGTGAAGAAAGCAGTGTGCTCGGCCCTGGGCAGTCGGTAGAAGGTGGAATTATCTGATCAAATTACTCAGCTTCCTAGAGAAACAATTTTTAGATGATGATGATGATAATTACCTGCTCCTTGCCTTGTTCTGTCCAGGTTGTTCCTAGCCATGGAAAATCACAGTAGCAGGGGAGGATGCAGAGATACAGCTGGTGCTGAGCATGAGGATGCCACCGAGGCAAGGGGCTGGGAAAACCTGTAAGTACTTGGTAATCTCATACATATCTTGGAGTCTTCTATAGGGCTTAAAGCATGTCATCACATACATCGTGAATTATATATGAACAGCTGATTGCACACAGCATATCTGTGTAACTGCAGTGTTATCCATCCGCCGAAGACCTGTCGGCTCCGCCAGATGGGAAATGTCTGCTCCAGCACAGCCCATCTGCGGTCTGTGTCTTCTTCCTGTGCCAGAGAGCCCAGCTGCTGCCAAACTGGAGTGGCCTCTGTCCCAGCAGAGGAACTGGTCCTGATGGAGGAGGAGGAAAAGCCCAGGAACAAGCACCACAGGGGAAGAAAGGGATCCCACCCCTCCCTCCTGCCCCAGCTAGCCGCCCCCGGTGTTTAGTCTGGAGGGCAGGTAGCACCCTCAGTGCAGCAGGGAGCTACAGCTGGACCACTGCAGTCACGGGTAGCTGGAGAGGATGATTCTTGGCTCCTTCCATCACAGGGGCCTAGCAGGGGCCTGACAAGAGGGGCCTGACAAGAGGGGCCTGCTGGCGCTTTTACACAGCTTTGGTAGTTAAAAGAGAGGAAAGATGCAGACCAGTAGTTTGGTGCACCAGTAGTAGGGTGGATGCACCAACACCTGGTTGTGCACAATGCTGGATGAGCAGTGGCAGCCCTCCCCTTCCCTTGGGCAGGCAAGATGGGGGCTCCTGCCCTCAACACCTGCGTTAGCATTTGGGCAGGTGCCAACCCATGTGTAGGACCCCAGGCACATGTGTAGGACTCCAGGCCCTTTGCAGCCTGCACTCCGTGGTGCTGTCCACCACAGCCACCTGGGAGGCAGAGAGATCTGCCCTCAAGTTGGAGCACACAGCCCCTCTTGGGAAGTAAAACATAACTGGCCAAGAGTTAAGCCTGGGGAGTTTAAAGCGTGTTTGTGGTGAAGCAAGGCAGGAGCGGCCCTCATCTCATGGAGATGCACTCTAGGTAACGAATATGGGCATGGTCCAAGCCTCTCTCCTCACCTGCCTGCAGTGGATGTGGTCAAAAAACACCAGATAGAGACCTCCTTTGCCTTTGTTCCTTGTGGAAAGCTACTAGCAGGTCTGTAAAGCGTATGTGCAGTACTAGGGCTGGCCGACCTGCCTGCAGGGCTGGAGCCCTCAGCTATGCAGACCGGCCTCAGCTCCACACGGGGCCAGGCAGAGCACATTGCCAGCAGACAGGCTCAGCACCCCCTTCCCGAGCAGGGGGCTCTTCCTTTGTACTCCCCAGCCCTGGGGAACTGACCCAGTCTGACCCCAGCTCTGTGTTTATTTCAAGTTTTATAGCCTTAGAAAGATTCCTAGCTGATGATCTAGACCCACTTACACCCTGCTGCTGTCTAGTAACATTCCACCAGCACTAGGCAATATTTCATACAGGGACCAAACTTACTGAGTTGAGAAGCACTTCACTGCTGCAGCAGCAGATCTCTCAAAACCACTTGCAAATATTTGTCTTTTGCACCGTGTCCAGAAAAATCACATGATCTGGACTTTTTTGGACTACAGAAGCGTGAAAGCTGTTTCCCTGGACCTCCTCTCCACGTGGGGCTAAACCCTCTACCTATGTTCCTGGCAGCTCTGGAAAGGCTGGATGATGGTGTTGATGGCAAAGCGTTGAGGCTTCATGAGTAAGGACATGCAGGGATATCACTTATAGGTAGCTCTCTTGATCTACTAAGAAAAGGGATGGAATGGAGCCCTGAGGCTTTCCAGAGGCATCTCCTGTGGTTGTTCCCACCTCTGACTGGTTATGTACTAGGTAGTTTGGTGTCTCACCTCAGCCTCTGCTGGACAAATGTGGACCCAGTGCTGTGTTAAGAAGGATCTTGCCTTCAATACAAGGGGAAAGACTAAGCCTGGGACCAGTAACCTTCTCAAGAAGATTGAACACAACCTAAGGTCATGATAGCTTGAGCTTCAGTGTTTACGATATTCAGGAAACCTCAAAAAAGGCCAAGATGTACTGAAGGTATGTGACAGGCTCATGGCTGCCTGACCACATGGTTCTCCACTTCCCTCTGAACCGTGGCGCCAGGGCTGCTGCTGGGCCTCAGGCTTCAGTCAGCGTGGCAATTCCCTTGTCCCTTCTGCCTGTTGTTTCCCACCACCCTCCCACCTCCCCGGCTCTCAGTCTTATCAAAGGGGACAGGCTGGATAGGCTGTGAGGGCAGAGCACCCATTCTCCCACTGCTGGTCCTCCCCCACCTTGGCCATAGCGGCTCCTCGGTGAGCTGGTGGGAATGAAGTCTGAACTTCATTAGGGCGGTTTCCTAGATAACGGGAACACGTCTTTCTCCACAACTAGCTCTGACATCTCTTGTCAGCAGCAATTTCATGTTCATCAGATAACAACAACAGCAACACAGCGCAAAAAGCCCCACGCCTGAACTGCCACCCTGTCTCATGCGGTTTGCTGCAGGAGCAAGTCCCTGGAGATAGGCTTGTGGCTGAAGCAGGGCAGCCTGTGCCCTGTGGGGTGGCTGCATGGCTGCTGCTCCCACAGCCTCCCTGCACGAGGGCAGGCAGCCACGTCCCCTCTGCTGCCCGTGCCCTGGCCATGGGCGAGCTGCCAGCCAGTTCCCCAGCCTCCCTCTGTGGAAAAGGAGAAAGGAATCTACAGAGGCTTTCTGTGACCTGCTCCTGAAAGCTTTTTGCCTATCTGACGTTGCCTCCTAATAGGATTTGGCTGGTCGATACTGGCTGGTGTGCATGGGGTGAGAGCTTTTTTAAATGGGTGTTGAAAACTCTTTTGTGGAGAATTTCCAGCCTGCTTATTGCTCCAGGTGGGAGAAGCCTGGAAGAAAGCCACATGCATGCAACAGTCTAGACATGTTTGATTTCTTTTTGGAATTAAAGAACAGAAGTCCCATAATACCCTTTTTTTCTCTCTCTCTTTTTTTTTTCTTTTTTTTTTTTTTTTTTTTTTTCCCCAACATTCATATAAGTAGCCAATATAAACAATTCTCTCACTGCCCTGAAATTTGGAGTTGCTCACAGGATGAAGCAGTGACCTACTGAACCTCTGGGAAGAGTAATATTAGCCTCCGTCTGGTTTGCTGCCTTCTTGGCTTGGGTCTAGTGGCTGCAGCCCAGCTGCCCTGAGGACCAAAGCAGGCGCACTGGTGTGATCTGTCTCCAGGGTGCTTGTGGGGCTACTGCTTCCAGAAAAGGAGAGGAGATGCACAATGAGACCAGTGAAGTCAAGGAGGACCCCCCCTGCATTTAGGCACCTAACAAACTGGCTGCTTCTCCTACACGTTCCCCAGCTCCTCTTCAATCTACCTGGAGTACTAATCTACTAAGGACTAATCCTGGGATCTGCAGCTGGTATTAGATCCCAAGAAAGTGTTGACCACAGAGAACATTTTCCCATCACACTCAAGAGCTGCTGCTTAAGATGGATTTCAAAGTGCCTACAGACACACGTTCATGACAGGAAGCCTCCAGGCTGACTCGCAGGCAGATGACTGCTACTTAAACCAAGGTCACTTCTGAGGTCACCAGCACCCTCACGTCAGACTGTTTTCATGCAAGAGTGGTGGAGTTTCTTGTCACAAAATGAAATATTAGGATAAGCGTCAAGGAAGCCAGATAAGTAATGCACTTGCTCTCAAGTGAGGATGAGGGCTGATAGTTCCTCTTGTGTTGGTGGTGCTGCTCCTTCAGGCTTCCCTAAGCTTTCTTGCCACTGTATTGCTTCTTGGAGTACTGCTGCTGTCACCTCTCCAGCTTGTTTTATACGATTGGATTTTGCTTTTCTAGGTTTGCTATGCCTCTAACTGTGGTTCTGCCTCAACACTCAACCATAGTTGGAATTGCATTGACGAAGCACCCCAGAAAGAACAACACAGAGCAGTTGCCCATATATCCTACTTGGCTTCAAGTGCAGCGGATGAGATGACAGCTGCCCAGGTTGGACTTCTGAGCATAGCAATGGCTCAAAAGGGACCAAAACCATATAGAGTAAAAAGATGTCAGAAGTCAGCCTCCCTGACAGCACAGGGAGGAAGGATAGATGCCAATAGGTTTGTGCAAGCTGTATAAGCCACCCTGTGCAATTAAGAGGCTTATTTTTGATGAGCAATTGCGACAGCCAAGAATGGGGTGTCCATATCTTCCTCACAGTGGTAGAATAAGCGTGGGGGACGTATGAAACTCCTAAATGGGATGACGGGATTGTTGCCTTTCAGCTAAGCTCTTGTCCTCGCCTCTTAGGACTTCCAGATAACAAAGAGGCCTTTGGATCTAATCAGAACTTCAAGAAGCATCCAGGCTGATTACACATTTCAAGGCTGTCAAGTCCTCTGGATTCATTTTGGTCTAATCCCTGTGTACTTAATTTTACTTCCCAAAGCTCTTTTGCAGGCTCTGTCACAGGCTCTGTTCTTCCTCACGTCCCATCTCAGAACTACATGGTGCTGGTGGGTAACCTTGCAGAGGTGATGCATCCCACCACAAGAGCCTGGATTAATTGACTTCTCCACGCTCTGTGGGCTCAGGAAGGCAACTTGGGGTCCCCTGGCCTGAACGTGCAACCCCAAAATGAGCAGTTGTCATGGCTCTTGTCATGGATGAAAATTCCTCGGGTATCTCTCACAGAATCCTGCATCGCTCTGGCAAAGTTCCTCGTTTCCATGGCAATGATTTATTCCTTTAAATAGTTCCCATTCAAGAACAATATCATGGGTCCTTCTCTGTTGTTGGTTTAATTAAAAATAACCTTCTCCTGCCGTCAGTCTTGGCTGAAGCAGCTGGAGTTGGACCCTAGCCTCCAACCTCTCCAATCCGTCCTTGCTCCCACTCGGAGATGACCATCCTGCCTCCGCACCACTTGATGTAACCCCTAGGACTGTGCTTGGCCCTTCCTGACCTGCCCTACTGAGAAACTTAACACACGCAGATCTATAAGGAAAATTCAGAGAGGAGGAAAGGAGGGAATGGTTCAGCTCTCTCAGGATGACACCACGAAGCCTGAGGTCCATCCAGCAGTGGAGGAGGAGTCTGATGCCCTCCACAGCTCTGCCCTTGAGCTTTCCTTGATGTGAACAGGGAGGTTTGTGAGAAATAGGAAGCCTTGTGAGAACAGCATGGCCCATGATGAAATGTTCTATAGTGCATCACTCATCATTGCAGCCTGGATGTTCAAATAAGCTGCCAAGAAGGGAGCATTTCACCTCCTCCCCAGTCCTGGGTTTCCAAAACAGAGAGATATATTTACATATTTTTTTTTATGAGGGGAGCAAGGACTTCTAACCTGAAAACTTGAAACAAAACAAAACAGAAAGAAAAATAAAAGGCCAAACTGCATATTTGGTATATTTTAAAGTGTCCATCGTATTGCATAAAAATCTGAAGAGGCAGCCCGGTCTCCATACAACAGGGACTGCTTAGTGGTTCTTGGGACACTTACTTCTTGCTTTGCATAAAGAAGGAGACAGAGCATCTGGTTTCTCTGCATCATTTTAAATGCCAATGCTTAGTTTATTAATACATTTGCATTCCAGTTTTCCTCACTGTGGTGGGTTGACCCCGGCACGGCACCAGGTGCCCACCAAGCCC